>JAACJT020023504.1:0-70298 GCA_009936485.2 Gymnarchus niloticus | reverse complement strand
CAAATCCCATCCAGATCTTTTGCAATTCATGATAAAATTAGACCAGCAACTGCATGGCTACACCCGCCTCTGCCCCCCCCCCCCCCCCCTCCCCAAAACCCCCCCCTAACCCCCCCCCCCCCCCCCACAGGACACCTTGGCCCACTCCTGTTTTCAGAGTGCCCGGCTTGCTGTCAACAGAGAGGCTTGCAGCTAATCCTACCTCACAGAATTTTGCTTTATTTTCCAGTGGGTGCAATCTAATGTTGTCTTTTTCAGCTTTTGCATATTTGAATTGACCTGAGTTCTGTCTTCCTGGAGCAGTTTCCTATTTAGAGCAGTAACATTTTGGAATTACCCTTGCGGCATCAATCTCTACAGTAAATTTTGAAGCTGCTTTCCAGTCATCCGACATAGGGGTGGCAGGTAGCTCCATGGTCAAGGTCAAGGACTCCTGCCCCGAAGTCCGGGATCTGTGTTTCTCTGCCCCTGAGCCAGATGCTTGTCCTGAATCTCATTAGCAAATGACGCAACCCTGGAGTGTAAAAGTGTGCAATGTTTGCTTGCCTGATTTGCGCCGCATTCAAGCTGAGTGGCTACCACCGACCGCTAACACTCCATTTTATAAAGTTTTTTGACCTGTAAGAGTGTCTTTAGGTGCAGGAGCACAGTATAGGTGACAATGTGGCAAAAGCTGAATCATTGGAGGGTTGGGGTGACCAGTTGTGACTAGAACTTTATCTTTCGAGACATTTACCCTTTTACTGATTTAATGATCCCGATTATTTAACTGCATCCTCAAGTACCCTGCTGTTCTCCTAACTGTTATACAACATCATTGTTTTCAGTTGTACTAATGAATTTGTCCTGCTTGGTGCCGGCCAGAGGAGGATGGGTTTCCCCCTTGAGTCTGGTTCCTCACAAGGTTTCTTCCTCTTAAGGGAGTTTATCCTTGCCACCGTTGCCTTTGGCTTACTCTCTGAGGACCCTGGGCCTGGGAGTATGTAAAGCGCTTTGACAGTGCAGTGTTAAAGGTGCTATATAAATAGAATTGAGTTGAATTTACCCATAAATTATAAGCTGTGTCTTTCTCGTTTGGTGTGGAGTTCACCTGCTTGCAATTGCTTGTTGTTATTGTTTTTAAAATATGATCCTCGCATTATTCATCCTCATGACTGTACCTGATATTCAATTAAAATAAACACAAAATGCTACCCCCCCCCCCCAGCCTCAAATAAAACAAAATTCATTGCCCTGTAAAGAAAGTAACATGTTCTTAATTCAGCACTACACATTGATAATCCCCAGGAAGTTTTGTGTACATTTATTTAAAATATTTTAAGACCCCATGAGAGTGCAAATCTTGGAACAAATTATGCTTCAATCTAACTATGAAGACAAAAACATTTTTCTTTTTCTCTGAGAGTTCTTATTTACCGACATAAGATTAAGTTTAATGATGATAATCACATAATTGAATTTCCCCCGTACTCTTGCCATAGAAATGTAATTTTTAAGCTTCCGAATTCCTGAGGGTACTGAGCCGTTCCTGTTCCCAGTGTGGACTCTCAGTCCAGGTAAGATTCCTCGCCCCCCAGACAGAGTAATATTGAGCACCTCTTAAGTATTTCAGCTGCCAAGCTAATTAAGCCTTTACTGGCATTAAGAAGGTATAAATATCCTTTAAGCTGATTGCAGATGAGGTGATGCAGGTTAAGTGGGTGGTGGAGAATAATTTGGCCTATATTAGGAGAAGGTCTATCTGTGCCACCCCCATGGACTTTAACCCCCACCCAGTGTGGTGGGAAGTGATCTCAGTCTTCTAGAAGACAGACTCCAAATCAGACCAAGCAGTGTGGCTTTAGGGATGAGGTAAGCCCACCCCCAACAGTGCTTTCCTGCATACCCCCAAAGCAGGAGGTAGTCTACAGGTAGATGTGGTTTCCTTTACCTTGCTTAGACAGAAAACGCCTGCATTTTGGATTGACACTTCTCTCAATTGCCTCACCCCTTTGTTCATTGGCTGTGTGACTGGTCAGGTGGTAAAGAGGTTGCTTGCTGGGCGAGTGGGACCTTGTGGGTGCTTTACGCAGAATTTTATTTACTGAAGAACTCGTTTATAGTAAATGATGTGTAGACGAGTCATTAATACCTGACTGTATCTTGTACTTTTAAATCCACCACATATGTTTTGATCAGCTTTGAAACCTTCTACTTTCGATGAAATAGTTTCATTTGCTCTGAAAAGAAACTAAATGTGTAAAGCAGGAGGATTGTGGCACAGTTCTGAAGTCTCCCTGTTGTTTTTAGTGCTTAAACGGGTACTTTCCCATACCCTGATGTGTGTCCTCACAGCGTTGTGACCTCAATAATGACCTAATGAATTATACTTTACCTCCTTGAATACTTCATCATTACTTTCAGTTTTGGAACAGACTCGAGTGAGAAAATCTAGCACAACCATCTGAAGCCTAACCTGTGAAGCAGTGACCATCTCCACTGTGTATGAGGTAATACTGAGTAACACTAGGTACCTACCAACCTGAGAGAGGCGGCTGTGTAGTCGGTGGGGAGGACACCAAGTGTGAGAGATGTACTAACAGATTAAAGATACAGATTAACATTCGAGCTTAATAAATGCACTATGAGCGCTGGGAGACGCTGATACCATGCTGCAGCAATGAGAGACACCGCTGCCTGCCCTGGGGGGGTCTAGCACAGCCTCCTAGGGTGGTGGCACCTGAAATGCACTGCTGGACAAGTGGTTGCTATGTCAAGTCCCTCCTGTGGCTTGTGTCCTTGAGGGAGGTATTTCACTTAATAATTTTGGTAGAATGGGGGGGAAAAAAAAAAAAATTGTGTGCGCTATGACAGTTGTTTTGGTTATAAGTGCATATTAGGAGACCTGCAACTACTGATAATAAAGATGATGATGATGATATGTAGAGGAATAATGATCAATAATATTGCAAGGTGTGTCCAGCTGCCACTTGCTCCTGCTTGCAGATCTGACGGTCAGTAAGGGGCAGCACGCTTGCTACTTGTTAGTCTTTTATGATAAGGTAAGTTATTGCTCCATTTGTATTTGTCTGCCTTAGCTTATCCAGAGCCGGGTCATGGACGGCCTGGAGCATCTCAGGAAGATGGGATATCAGCCAATCACAGGGTGCCTGCACTTTGACCCTTAGGTCTGTGGGAGGAATTGACCCCATTTATTTTGTCTGGTATATTTTTTAAATTGTAATAAAATGAATACGTACAGACAGAAAGTCGGAACCTGCATCGATATTGATATTTTGTGCACATTTACACCTTTTAAAAATATTTCAGTTTCTTTGCTCTTGATAGATGAAGCTGCCATTTGTAATCATGGTAGCCGTTAAACTTGCGCCTTGCAGATTTCCCGTGTTTTTGTGAAAACGGACGTTTGCACCTCCAGGGAGGTTAGGGCTTCGAATGGGAGTAACGAGGTGAATGTGAAGTGTGAATCAAAGCTTGAGCGTGTGGAGAATTCAATGTAACGGCAGTTAAATGTACACTTGCACATCTCAGTCAGCCTTATTTTGTGTGTGTGTGCGTGCGCGTGTACGTCCATGCCCCCCCCCCAATGAATTCAGAAATTATGAATAAATACAGGCGTGAAGTAGCACTCTGCTTTTTTTGTAAAGTCTCCATACTCCTTTGGGAAATGATTTATGGAATCAGTATGTTCATATTGCCATTGGCTTGCTCAATCAAAATGGACTATTCTATTCCATAATTTTTCTCTAAGCACAAGATAATTAAGGTAACAAATTTTTTTTATTTTATACCCAAAACTTCCAAAATGTGACATGGTTGAAGAGGTAGAATTTTGCCAAGATAAATTAGTAGTATGTATACTGCTTCTCAATCTGGGCTGGAATGTTCTTGATTAATTTTTGACTTTTTTTCTCTCTTCCTTAAAGCTGTCCCCTCTAGTCTATTGACTTGTAGGAGAACAAACCATGAGAAAAACAGATAAGGTATGGTAGCTCTTTGCAGGGTCATCCATGTTTCGTACCATCAGATTACATTATGTTCCCCTGAAATTAAATCTTTATTCGCTGCTTCCATAAAAGGCATAGGTGATGGTCACCTTCTATGCCCCTTTGTTTTTCCGTGTCCTCAGCTCACAAGTGCAGTTAAACTGTTTCACGTTAGCCCTCTCTGTTGGGGATGATCATTTTGAAAACTGGAGCATTTTCAAAAAGTCTGCCACATCATCAAGGCCGTTTGCAGCTTCCACATTTCGGAGAACGACTTCTCTTTTTCTGGAAGCAGGCTTCGCATAATAAGGGGGGGGGGAATGATCTCAGGTGAAGCTTTTGTTGTGGATTTTTTTTTTTTTTTTCTGGTGAGGAGTTCCATGTGTTGCGTGCCGTCGTATTTTCTGGGGTGTTTGTGTGTGTGTGTTTTTGTTCCAGGTCCGCCTGCCCGTCATTCGTCTCTCCAGTCCGCCCTCCATTTGTCCGCTCCGCCTCCACGACCCCGCCCACATCTCCCCTCTTTGTTCCGATCAGTTCGTCACTTCCGGATTCCCGTTGTGAAAAGTCTGCCGTTGAACAATTAATTGTCTTTTTTTTTTTTTTTTTTTGGTTGTAGGTTAAGTTCGCTTTGGAGGATTCGTTTGTTAGTTTTGTTTATTATTTTGGCCTGGGTCACTCCTGACGATATTTATCACCGGTGTA
This sequence comes from Gymnarchus niloticus, assembly GCA_009936485.2. Taxonomy (NCBI): domain Eukaryota; kingdom Metazoa; phylum Chordata; class Actinopteri; order Osteoglossiformes; family Gymnarchidae; genus Gymnarchus; species Gymnarchus niloticus. The sequence goes on along the minus strand of JAACJT020023504.1, from coordinate 65,610 downwards.
AAAATCACATTTGTTATTGTCTGTCTGTCACTTGTAAATATATAAAGTCACCATTTTCACTACCCATTTGTGTGCTGTTCACCATTTTTCACATGCATTCTGTTACACCCCAGCCCTAGACTGGGGTATCGTAACACATGTATATGATTCTTTGGTTGACGGTCTCTCTCTGTCTCTTGTTCCATCAGAGACGGTATTTGTTGATTTCCAGGATCTTTTCATTAATCCGGGCATGGCTTTATGTGATCCTGATTGGACGGGGTGGAAATTCATGCTCAGATACAGTGGTAGGTTAGTCTCCTGGGACTCCATGTAACCTTTCAGCCACAGCTCAGTGTTTGTAGCTGTTCTGCTGCGCGTGTGGACTTAAGTGAATGCTGACAGTGCTGACTGACACCTGCCCACCTCCTCTCTTGAGCCTTTGTGAGATGCCTTACAGACTTGGTGCATCAAGCAGGCCCCAGAGAACTTCAGCCTGCTTAGCATAGGCCGCTCCTGTAGTCCATATAGTGTGCAGACATACTCTGGTTGGTTGTTGCTGTCAGGTACTACAGAGAAACAAAAGGGATGGCGGAATGTCTACCACAGTCTTTTTATTTTGTGACTAGTGTATTACTATCCAGTGACTATTTCCAGTCACATCCAGTTTAGCCCACCCTCTCCAGTAGTGTCATGCTGTCACGTGGCCTCCTTGAGCCTCGAAGTGCAGTTTTCCGTCTGGTGATTTGCGCAGACATTTTTTGAAGAAAGCGCACACTTTCACTGTTTGAGTTGTGTACTTAATGTGAGTTGACTGTTTTATGTTGTGCTGTGAGTCTCTATTGCCTTCTACCCCCAACCTTAAGGGCTGTGCTAGATCATATCAAGAAACCACCATCATGGTTTTGTGGATATGGATTACCTTTCAATGGTCGGTCATAGGGGTAGCAATATATGTGGACTCATTGGAGGCTGACCTTGGCCACAAGAAGCCTTCCTCGGGTTGCCCTCAGTGGGCAGAGCTGCTCAGTTTCGTGGTGTCTAAACTGCAGTCTAAGGGCATGTGTAGCCTTGACAGTGCTAACTAACCAATCAGCATCCTTAGTGGAGACTCACTCAGACTAGATGGCTTCCACAGAACCTTATTGGGGAAAAAGTTGCCTTCTGTCTTGTGAATGTGTCAGCAAGTTGTTGTGTAGTGCATGTGATGTGCAACCGCAAGACAACAGGTGTTCATTTATAAGATTTCCCCTATGTCTTTGGAGAAACAATTTTATTTATTTTTGTGCCCATTCTAAAACCCCCCCCCCCCACTGTAAGACTGCCTCAATGCGCCCATGAAAATTGTTTTGTTTGGATGTGCTCAGGGGGCAGTCACTCACTTTTTTGTTAGCAGTATCACTGCTCTAGTGCATTCAGGTGTTTACCCTGAGCTGCCCTACTTTGGAATCCATTATGCCCACTTGAACTCTTCACATGGGGGGTGGTGTCTTTTGTTTAGGTGATGCTTTAGCCATTATTCTGCTTTTGTTTACCTCTGTCAGAATCAGCCTGGTGAGGAACAAACTTTTGAACGGCGATCCCTGTCTTTGGAACAGGGCTTCTTGCTGGAGGACCCCTGTGTTTAGGGGATTCAAGGTAAAAGCGGAACTCCCCTAGGTATTCGACTGCGTACACGAGCTGCAAGGACGTGGACAGCGGGTCGCTCCCTCAGTGAAGTGCCGGAGGAAGTGTGCAATGGGTGTGTGCACTGTGCTTCCTAGTGACACCTGGTGATTCAGGGGTTTATTGGGGAATTTATGTTCCTTACATGTCATAACTATCTGCCAATACTTTGGCAAACTTCATACTTTACTGATTAAATTGTGTTAAGAGGAACTCAAGTGAACTTTGATTATATTTAAGTAAACGCTGCTAGATGGCTGGACAATAAAAGCTGTGATGAAAGAGAAGGTCCACCTTCTATTGAGGGCGTGACCTGGAAGCAGAGCTCTCCGCTCTGGTTGGGCATGTAAGGAGCCAATCAGAAGTCACACTCTTCCAGCTGTATTTGAATAGGATTTTTGTGTGACCATCGATGGAGGTGTGATTTTCACAGTGATGGAGATCGCTGGAATAGTTTTGCCACAAGGCCTCAACTGCTCAGGGCCTGATTACATTTGAGTTGGGTAACTTTATACCTTTTCCCATCCCTGTGCTTTTTCACACCACCTTGTAGGTAGGGTCCCAACACTCAGGCTGCTGTCTGTGGTAAAATAAAATACTTGTAATTTGGAAGGCAGGGTAGGAGATTAACCTGGCGATGGGTTAGCACTCCACTCTGGGTGTCTCCTGCCTTGTGCCTGAAAGCTGCCTGGGATAGGCTCCAGACCCTACCCCCTCCCCCACGAGCCTGAATAGGATTGGTGGATGGTAGGAGGCTGTACTTTACTGACCAATTACCTCTAACAAAATATTCAGGCTTTATTCATTGTGAACCCAATGGCTTAATTAGACTTTTATTTACATTGCTGCTGTTGGCTACTTTGTGGTCCTCATCATGTGAGAAGTTAATTTAAACAGCAGTGAAAGGTGCACAGGACCCTACACTATAAAGATTAAGTGATTTTTTTTTTTCTGTGCATGGGATGAGCCATGTTCACTGCAATGTTCTGTAGTGCATTGTATAGTCATGTTTGATGTACCTTCATCTACAAATTAATAATCTGTACGTACCTTATCCTCTAGAGCATGACTATGGGGTTGCAACCCAAATGTGTGCGGGGTCACCACATGACATAGTATGCCTCCGCAGTCAGTATGATGATCTGCTTCTTGGGTCCCAGTATCGTATCCCAGAAAGTTTATTTGCGTCTTCAAATTAAAAAGTATAGGATTCCCTGCTTCACCGTAAATGTCTTATTGTCCAGCGGTTCTGCTGGACGTGTGTAGCTGGTGTGGTGGGTTACTGGCTGCACACGTCATAGTGAGGTGACTCATTTTTCAAGATGGGTCTTTTCACTTTGAATTTCTGATCACGAGATAACAACCAGGGGTTTCCCCTAATTGGCCCCTACATGTTAAAGGAGGACCCAATCTGGGCTGCTCAAAACCTTTGCTGTTGTACCCTTATGGGTACCTCTTCACAACACATTTCAAATCTTATAAGATTATGAAAAGAATGAGGTGGTTAACAAGTGATCTGTGCCGATTTTTGATATTGGGGAAAATACTGCTTGACTAGCAGATTTGCTCCCGACTTCAGCTGTGAAATTCAGACGTTTGAAATGCTATGTCAGAACCACTGTTGGGAGGCCAGAAACTGTAGTCTGTGCCCATGATACACTATGCAATTTTCTACACTGACTAACAACTCCGGCTCCCCAGGAATCAGCAGACTGGGACTGACTGGTGCCGATCGCCTACGTTGTGAATAGCAGTTAAAATCGGGGGGAATCATGTAGTGTAAACCCAGACCAAGTGGGCTTGTTTTACTTGGTCAATTGAAATATGCAGCTTTGTGAAATACACTTGGTTTACCTATTAATAACAGTTTAGCAAAATAAAATAGTTTGGGGTGTGGTGACGGTAATAGACATGCTTTCTAAAGGAAACAGTCCACTTCAGCACCCTATAAAGATTGACACCAATTGCTTAATTAAGGTGAGTTCAGGGTGGCAGAAATGTTACCGGCTGGTCCGGATCAACTGGCAGCAGAAATGCATGTGAACCTCCCATCTTCTCCGCACCCCAAATGAATGTTTCTCTGGGTGTCACCTTTCTATGGTTCCTGGTGGCTGCTCGTGGTGCGTCGCAAGCCTATTGGTCTCTGATCACGAATCAGTGGTGCTGCTTGCAGCTCTGCACCATTTAAATGACCTCCATTGCATGTAATCACTCCTCACCTATTTGGATATGGGCACTGAGCGGATGCAGGCAGTCATATGCAAATGCAGAGATGTGCGTGACTGGCGGTGTTTTTGTGTCCTGTCTTTTCATTTATTTTTATCTTTGATCATGTCTGTTTTGCCCATCGCGTGTTACTTGGTGGCGGACATCTGTGTGATAAGCGGCCTTGGGAGCAGGAAATGGTTAACGCCGGGAGTCACCATTCAGCCTGGTTGGTGGGAGATGAATTTGCCTCTTCGGTCGCTGGTTGAACGTCTCTGATTTGAACCTAGATATCCCAAGCCAGTTGTAAGACTAGACTGATGTGGTTAGGCAGCAATGAAACTGGCATCCTTGCGTGGGTGGGGGGAAAGCTGATATGGGGGGGCACCGACCTAATTGCAAACAGACTTACTGACTAGGATCTAACGTCGGAATGACCTAAGGTGACGTTCTTGGGTGAGGCCATTCTGTCGTACATTTGAGCACCCTTAAATCTTTCTATGGATAAAACTGTATGCAATCCCCTTCAGAAAGATCCTAGCCCTGTCTTCTGTCCAGTGAAGAGCAGGCTAACAGGGCCTCTTCAGCAGGATGGCCGTGAGTTTTCGTGATTCTGCACACAACGCTCAGTGCCCATAACAGACACCCATCGACATGAGTGCTGATGGAGCTGGCCTGGTGCTGTTAAGCGCTGCATTCAAACCTTGCTGGCGGTTGGCATAGCAACAGTGAAGCCCTGACCCTGTCTATTCTCTTAGTCGTCATGACGTTGTCGATTAGGGCATTTACTCTTGTTAGCTTTTGCCTCCTTTCATTTGAAAAACCCTTTTTAGCCTTAAGGCAATCATTCAGTTACTATGGCAAGAATACAGTTGAAAACAACCTTTTAATTTAGCTTGTCAGGGATGTTTCAAATGGCCGCTTTTTAAAGTGGTGGTTTGATTGAAGAGAACCGCTCTTCATTTTGTCACAATGTCCTGCATTGATTTCTCTTTTCTAATAATTTAACTAGAAATGGCTATATGCTCATCTGTTTAAGGCTGTAAAAATATTTCTGTATGAATCCAGGTGGCTAAATGATCTGGCTGCTTCTCGGGGAGAGCCTGGCTCTGTTTCCTTTTTTAGATTCTGCGAGAGGAAGACAGGGAAAAGATGTCTCTTTACAAACCCTGTAATCAATAAATATACAGTAAATAAATGAAGCCCTCCCTTTTGCAGTGCTTCATACCCCAACCTCCATGTTCTGAAGATCTGTGCCCTATGTATTCCCAGATAGGTTTTCTGCTTGAGTCCCTTAAAATGAACGGGTTTTCTGTTAATGCCTCCCACAGGACTCAGTTTTGTAGCTATTTTGTCGGGGTTGCATTTGCCGTATGTGCCTGTATAGAAATGCATAGCCATTTTTTTTTTGAATGGCTCAGGTAGTCTGAGCCTCTGCTAAACAGCAGCCTTTTTCAGACCCCTAAGTAGCAGCAGGTCTGAGCGCTCGGCCCTGGGCCCCCAGTGACTCAGTTGCACCATCCCATAATGCTCTGGCAGAGGTAATGTGTCCTGTAGTATTACTTGCACCTTCCTCCACGCCCCGCTTTTGTAGCAGGAAGGGAGGGCAGGTACAAAGCAGAATCTGTGTAAAATGTTTAAGTACTCTTTCTCACAATCCTGTTTTGCCACACCTTTCGTGCATGTGCGCCTTTTCTCCGATGCACAGAATTCCATTTCCGTGCTTCCTTTCCGCTGTTCTCTCGATCAGCTTTTCGCCGTGTTGTGATTTACGGCACCTCTCTCCCGAGTACCTCGACTTCTAGGTAAGTTTATGGGGTTTGTGCTAGGGGGCAGAGTTAAAACAGGATATGGAGGTGGCAGGGGAGCATGGTGTTGCTAACTAGCTCAGCAAATGCCCTGTCCTGCACCCCCCCCTTCCTCCCAGGATCTTGGCAGATGCTGGGTTCCTCATTTTGTTACCCGGGTATAGACTGCTGTGATTAAATGTGGACGGCTTCCGTACAGGGCCTCCATATTAGGAGAGGTGTCCATCAGCTGCTCATATGGCCCCCTGGCAGCTTTTCAGCACTGCTTCTTCTGTTCTCCCACATCATCCTGCTCTAGCAGGAGTGTAACGCTCCGAACCGCCTGGCCTGTTTTTCGCAGCTTTCTTGGAAAGCTCAAGTAATCCGATAACGGCTGACTGAATTAGCCTGTCATGGAAAGTCCTCAGAAGAGAGATGGTCTCCGACACCTCTGTCCCGTAGTGCTCGGATCGTCAAGTGGTGTGTTGGTGTGTTTGACCTCCTGTGTTTATGGTTTTGCGAAGAATACACGTGGCATCTTCTAGTCTCATATCGGAGGGCACTCGTTTAAAGAACAGCTGCCAAGATGAACTATGAAGCAGTCTAGGTTTTACATTTTGTACTTCGTAAAATTATGCATTTGTACCGATGCAGTATAATAGTACAAGTATACTGTAGGTACCTATAAATATAGGTAGACTTTTCAGGTGTTTTATGCACAGAATCCTTGTGGAGGGAAGTGTGTCCTCCAGTAATGAAATCACTAACACCCCCATACATTTTGCTGCAAGCAGCGAGTTTGTGTTGCGCTTTCTCCCGAAGGGAAAGATCTCGTTTCGTTGGGTGGATCATTTTCCCCCCTCCTAAATTTATTTGTTGTCTCTCTGAAATGGAAGAAGGGCAGCATTCACTCAGCGTGCCTCCTGTTTGAAGGCCCTTCAGCAGGTTCTGACGGTCCGTCCGCCTTTCTGCTGTTATCCCCGTAATCGGGTCATGTTTCGCTGTCAGGGGCTGACTGGTGACGACGGAGGCCAGGTTTTTGAGGAAAGTGTGTCCGATGGTTGCTGGAGGGCCCCGTTTAAATGCCCTAGCGCCTTTTGTGTGGCCTTTTCATGTTAAGGAAAGGAAATGGATGTACGTTCTTCTGCAAGACACTTTTTCAGTTACCAGCACCATTGTGAAACATGCAGTTACCTAACGGCTTATGTAGTGACTTCTGGTAAGATTTGATTCCAAAACCTGCTTAAGGCTTCTGAACTACTTGTGGGGGGAGGGTTGGGGGGTTCACATACTTTTGGACTTGGGTAATTAAGTCATACTCATTGATGAGACAGGTATGCAATTAAACACACAGGAATCTCCATGGAATCTCCAGCAACAAACACTGGTGGCTGAATGGGTCATCCCATAGAAATTAGTGACTGTCAACATGGCACCATCATAAGGATGCCACCTTCCCAACGAGTCAGTATCAAATTTCTGCCTTGGTTAACTGCAAGTGAAGTGATTATAGAAGTTTCCACATCACAAACAACAGGAGTTCAGTTGTGAAGTCAGAGGCCACACAAGCAAAAGGACTGGGTGACCCAACATCAATACCCAGCATCACTGATGCTGTTACGGCTGAATGGCAACTAATCCCACCAACAATATTCAAACATCTAGTGTAAAGCTTTTCCCAAAGAGTGGAGGCAAAGGTGGACCAACTTCATATTTATACCCTTGGTTTTGGAATGAGATATTGTACATGCAGGTCCCAATACTTTTGTCCGTATAGTGTATTTCCTGTTCATGACCAGGGTGGATTATATTAGGTCAATCCAGTCTGCGATTGACAGCAGGCTGCAGTCTCAGCTGTCTTAGTTCACAAAGCTACGGTTCTCCCGTAAAAGCAGCAGGTTGCTTGAATGTCACTTGCTGGTTATTGAAGCTGCAGAGGGTCTGCCTGCCAGCATGCTTAGATGAGAGGCGCATGCGACACATCTCCCATGCAGAACACACATGCTCGTCCTGGCTGGGCTGCTTTGTGTACTACTTCATGGGTTCGCAGAAGGTCACTGGTGTCTTCCTGGTGCCACAGATGGATTCTAGGGAAGATTACCACTGCCATTCATCACTGGGTTGACATCAGGATGTCTTTGAGATTTGCAGGTTTTCGAATGGCGCTTAACGTGGCAAGGGGACATTTTAACGAGCATGGCTGTGTGATGCCTGTTCTGTCCAGTCAAGCAGAAAAAAAATCAAGGTGATAAAAACCGTCTTTCAAGATGTGATTTATGGGCATATCTTAAATGTAGAGCTGCCCCTTACCTTACATCTATACTTCAGAAATTGTCCTCATCTCCACTTTAACATTCACAAAGTTATCACCTATTTATGAGCTGCATTATACTCTAAACAAAACCAAGTTCCTTATTTTTTTATCGATCTAACAGCGTGGTTCAGCTGGAGCTTTATCACAATTTGTGGAGTAGGGGACCTGGGCTGTGTTCTTGGATGTTAAGACAATTATTCAGCTTGGACCATGTTAACAACTCGCTGGGCTATATTAATTAAATCATTTTAATTAGGAGAGTGTTCTTTTCAGGGTGTGACTGTCCTTTAAGGCTGTCACTGACTAAGGTGGTCTGCAGCTATCTCTTTTTGTCTGTTCAGGTTTTGATTGTTTACTGTTTTTTCCCTCACATTTATGCACAAGAGTTGGTGTTAACATCTGTAAAAATCTAGCAGCCTGTAAAATTGTATTTTTTTGTTAAGGCCATTCTTGGTATAAGTGAATATTTATTTATTTTGAAGCACATAGTGGGATTGATGTGTGATCTATAGGGTATGATAGGACCATGGTGTTGAGGTGGCACTAGTCCCTTCAAAGTGATTTAACCCTCTGCAGGAACTCTGTTGTCTTGCTTTTCTGAGTCAATTGTGTGTTGCGATCTTCCACAGGAATGTTTCAGCAGTTTGTCAACTATTGGAGTCCACTTATTTTATGGGTCCCTTCTTTACACACACAATCCTGTCACCATCAAGGAGAAAGATGTTGTGTTTTTGAGTGTGTCTTGGTGAAAGTCTTGTTGTTACAGACCGTTATGTAAACTGTTCTGGAGAGGGTTGCATCAACAAACAGATGTGACTATGCTAATCATGCACTGGTTTCGTTGTCAGTGGGTAGGCCTGTCTTGGCTTGAATAAGCTCACACCCCTCTCCTTCATCAGGGTGATCACTGTTGTCTCGCTTCCATTTATTCGTGGTTCTCATGGTTAGACATAAAATTTGTTGTACGCAGTCAATCACAGAATGGTAAAGCGCTTGACAACAGTAATTGCCTAATACAAGTTAGGCTTGTTTTTTCCCTGTCGCTAGCATATGTCAAGTCAGGCCAAGTTTTATTGTTGTGTTCTGGAGTTCACAGTGAAAATCTTGTGCCAGAGTTGCAGGAGAGTGGACAGGGCATGGGGGGGCAAAAAAAACACATGCTACAGATTTACAATAAATACAAAGGATACAGTGCAACACAGACAGCTGGGTACTGGGGGGCTAGTGTATAGACATAAGGTAGTGCATAAGACAGGACAGTGCAAAATTACAAACAACGGGCAATAATAAAGAAGTGTGTTTAACCAGTGAGTATGAAGTGCAGTAGTGAACAATTATGCAAATAATGCAATGACTGAATACTAAGGAAAGTTCTGTGCATTTGAGAGGCTTATGTCTCTCTTCCACAGAGCTGATAGTCTGTGTTTTCCTCTGTTTCTGTTGTAGAACCATGTGGAGCTCACAAGACAGCGATGGTGGCCAGTTTGGTCATGTGACTGCGCGGATGGAAACCACCGCAGGCTTCGGCACCCCTAGCATCTCTGTGTCCCAGCAGCAGGTGCCCAAGAAGTTTGCCCCGGTGGTTGCTCCCAAGCCGAAGTTCAACCCCTACAAGCAGCTGGGGGAGTCTGCACAGTCAGGAGGTAGATCTGTTCTGGAACACAAACTTACATCTTGAAGATCCAAATATACTGAATGCGCAATATCTGGGCTTCTCATAGCTTGTAGGTTGATTTGATTCTGAATTTTAATAGTACATTTTCAACCATACCCAGAGGTTTGATAGAGAACCCTATGTGTAACCCTGTGAGTTCCTGGTGAAATGTGCTAGAACCATGTTTGTAAGTCTGAATTCTAGATGGGTGGTCTAGAACTCTTAATAACCAAGTTTGTTCTCACTATGTTGCCTTTGATTTTAATTTAAATGATGGTTTAAGTGGTGGGTTGCATTAAAAGCCATGTGAAGGGTAAATGAAATGGTGAGTAGAAACTTGCACTTCAGCCCTGTTTGGGACATAGAGTACCTCAAGAGTCACGCAGCATTCAGTGCTGAGTCAGACGTGTGGATGCCCCATTTTGACGGGGGACGTGGTCAAATTCTCCATTGACTGGGACAAAAGGACAACAGGTAAAATGTGCAGAGTGCAATTGTGCCGCTATCTTTTTGTCTATTTTTATACTTGGCGAGCAGCAGTGTTCGTCAATACGAACAACAAATATTTGGATTGGGCTGTTTTTGGTGGGTGGCACACATGGTTTGCAGCGTGACACTCTGTGAAGATGGCGTCACTAAGGGGCTGTGCCAGTGGTTCCATGAGGCTGGGGTACCACAGCGGTGGCATTCGCTGGGTGGCGCCATCCGGCCCGGACGAGACAGAAGGCTTGCCAAATGCAATGAAAACAGCAGCTGCTGTGATAACCCTTTGCTGAAAATGGGGATTTATGAATGCTCATGTGCTCTGGATACCTAGAGGAGTACATTTCCCATTCCATGTTATTCTCAGTATCAGCTGGGTAGAATTTCATATTAATGTCGATGGAAACTTGACAAATTCTCTGCAGGTTTGGTAGTTTAATCATCACTGACCTGAATTAAAACATTGTGAAACTGTGCTAGCAAACTTAGACAAGTCTTGTTTAAACTGGTCTTGGAAGAAAGATACATTATCTAAGTTTAGAAGCTAGTAAATATGCTTTCGTGCAAATTTACTTGTTAGCTGCTACCAAATGGGTTATAAGGGAGTCACTGTGGCTAGTTCTGTGAATTGGTGCATAATTTAATTTTAACTAAAAGGGCGGAGCAATTAGGATGGTTTCACCAGTGGGGTGAATGCCAGGGAGCTAGTCTTATTTTTATACAGTAACCACTGACACCAAACATCTATACCGGCCAATAAGATCACAACGCTGTTTTTCCATGGGTGCTTTCAGGTTACAGTGACACTTTCTGGTAAAAGGCTCCACCTCATCTGTTTATCATCTAATTAGTAGTCGTATAAATTAAAAATTAATCCAGGGCAGTGCATGGGGTGGGTCTTTGGGTAGCACTGATGCCTCGCACCTCCAGGGTTAGGGGTTCAAATCCCACTTCTGCTCTGTATATGATTGCGTGTTCTCTGTCTTTCTGAGTGATTGACAGTGGTGTATGACTGTGTATATGCCCTGTGATGGAATGGCATTCTATCCTTGAATGATAGGCTCCACCCCCTGTGGAATCCTCATCAAGACTGGAGTTTAATTCATCATTCAATCAACTTTTTGTTGAGACTGATTTAGTTTATCCAGCTTCCAAATGATAAATTCAGCGTAGGGTTATGGTTGCCTGGAGCCTATGCCACACAGCAGAGGGTACAAGGCAGGGGACACCTTGAGCGCTATGCCAGCCCATCAAAGGAGCGCCTCATGCCTCCATTGGTGGCAGTTTGAATTTCTGCCCTGCTCGTTGTGTATGGAGCTCATATGGCCTCCCATTCTTTTTGCTGTCAAAAACTGACATCTCTGAGTTGCACATAATGATAGAGAATTGGCAGTTGACTTATTTGGTCATTTATGATCTTGAACTGACTTTCCTGGTTTGACTTCAGGAGTGAGTTACCTGGCCTCATCTGAAACCAATACTAACCAGTGATTTACAAAATGTTTTGGGTCATCTTATTCCTAAATGTTGGTTCCTTCAGCTGAGTATTTGTTCAGGCATTCAGACTATGCTCCAGGGAATTATAAAATTCTTAATGGATTTATCAATGCATTGATGCCTGTTTGTGCGGCACCCATTAGATGCTTGTGGTTTGAATGCCAGCAGGGTCTTGTTACCAGGACGCTGTGATTTGTCCATGAATGACGCAGCCTTTCCTCTTGCCTTGACCCTGAAGTCCTGCTTCAATAGCAGACTCTTAGTGGATCAACAACTAAGCACAATTACTGTGGGTCATTGGTTCACACTGAATTTACAGTCACAGTGCAAAGTCAGAGGCGATAAATATTTTTATGAAAGTCATTTGAATTTATATCTTTCTATTTTAAATTTACTGTTTCATTTCTTTTTTTCCCCCCACATAATGTACGTTCTTCACTGCTAGAAAAGGCTTCCAGATGTCAGAGCACCAAATGGAAATGTACTGTAGCTCTGAATTAGTTTATAAATGTCTTAATTCCAGTTTTCAGTTTATTTGCTTATTGTTTCATTATTGGTAATGTATCATTTAGAAAACATTTGTTTGAGAAAGAAGTGCAGTGCTCGGCATCTTTGTTCAAAGTCTAAATTTGCTGAAGAAAACTGGACAGACTGAGGTTCTGTTCAATATGGAGTGGTTCGTTACCCAGTTTACCAGGCCAAAGCAGAGCCTGCATTCAGTCCAGACGGCGAATGTGTGCTGGGATCGACATCATGTAGCATAGCGCGTGTCTTCCTGTACGCACAGTGTCACGCGAACATCTGTTTGCTGGCAACACTTATCGTAGTAGTGTTCGAGGTTGCTATAGTAACACGATTAGCCTCTTAAGAGTGAAGTAGCTTCTTTAAGAGCACCTCCAGTGCTTTTCATGTATTGAAAGCCCACTTCAGAAGCCGCGTGAGGCGTCGCAGCCTTTGAATGAGTATCGCCGCTAAAATCCGCCAGAGACATTTCTGCTGGATATGGCCTCTGCGTTCGCTCTGCGACATGGCGCCCCCTGGTGTATGGCATGCCAGCCATCTTTGATGCCTGGTGCCACAGTTTGTGGCACATTCCTGGAGATTATGAGCTCAGGCCGCCAAAAACTGCGGGCAGCCATGTGCAGAGATGGGCTTGCGCTGGACCCTGTGGGAGGGACCAGATTTTAAATGACGCAGGTGTTTTTCTTTAATGCCAACAGTGGGCAGGGAAAAGAAAAAAAAAAAGCTGGCGAAGGCCATTTCTTAACTGTATGATAAGATGCCATTTTTCCCAGGCCTCTGAAGCGCGCACACACACACTCCTCATAGTGTTCCTTTTTGCCAACCTTGCTCTCCATTGCAGGCATTCCACTTTACCATTTCTGTCTTCAGCCGCCTCAGCACAATGAGCCCCATTGTCCGTTGCAGTTGCGCTCAGGGCGGTGCAGCGGATCAGGAGGTCTGGGGCGTGTGGTCCTGGTGCGTCACCATCCCGGCCATGCAGCACACTGCAGGAGGGGCAGGCTTTTCCAGAGATGCGGTAGTTGGGCTGGGGGGGGGGCAGCCTGGGTGACACGTCTGCTTGTCTTCGCTTCCAGCCCTGCGGAAGGGGCCGACTTCCTGCCACATGGCCTCGGGGCCTCGATTAACACAACTGGCAGGAGCCTGGCGGAGTCGTCGCCTGGTCTCCGTCCGCGGGAAGGCCATCCTTTTGATTACGGTGGTCACATAAATGCGGCAGAAGCTGCTCATAAATCATTGGGGATGATAGCAGTTCTCTGTCATTGGGCGAGGTTATTGTGTTTAGCCCTTGACATAAATTGTTATACAAGTAGTTTATGGTCATTAAATCCAAAGTAGATGCTTTTGAATGTCTTAAATGAGATGAACTTGGATTCAGCTATGTGTAGTTGTGGTAAGAACTGTTGAAGTCCTGTTGATTACTGTTTTTTACTTGTTTTTTTTCCTCACTCAGCGTCACTTCAGAAAAACTTACCTTCTGAGTACTTTCTGTCAGCGACAAAGAACCAAGAATGGGGAAAAGAATGAATCGTTCCTGTTTTCCTCTCCACCACGACCATAGCTGGTGGTAGTATACACAATGTGCTCTTCTCTCTTGACATTGCTGAAGAGTGTCTTGACAGTATATGTTATATTTTAGCCATAAAAATGATTTAAAGCTCATAGTTTTCAGTAATAAACCAAGTTATATTTCCAGGTGATTTTTATTAGCAATTCTGCACCACTAAAAAAGTCACTGAAAAAGTGTCATATTATCAGTGCTTTATAAGGCCACCTGTTTGTTTTTTGGGGCTGGGAAAGAAAAATTGGGGGGGTGTGTGTGTGGTAAAAAGGTCAGATAAATTATCCAATATAGTGTAATGAAATGAGTGAATAAGAACGTGTCAGATGAAGCAGATAAAGCAGCATCCCTTGAGGAGTGGAGCACCTGGATTCTGCTGCTGTGTAAACGGTGTAGGACAACATCTGCTAGACACGTAATGTCTTTGGAGGGCTTGTGCTGCTTTTCACTTTGTTTACACTCAGTTTTGTTGCTTGTCGTTCAAAGCCATGTTTTCCTGGAAGACTTTGGGTAAAGTGTTAAACACTCAGGGGTACAGCAGCAGGATCCTCCTGGGATTTTAGCTGTGAGCCGTTAGATTATAGGCTAGGTCTGGTTGCCTTGAGTGCGTGATAGGCTCAGTGCTGAAGCCTTTGCCACTTTCCCTACTTTTAACTGCCTTTTGGTTCAAATTGCTCCAGTCTCTATTATTTCTCTTTCTTTTAACTCAAGATTGTATTAGATTCTGACCTCTGCCCCAGTAAATCTGATGCTTGGCTTTTATCCTTCATAGCTTTTGATGGTAATATTGCATTAGGCTGACAGGGTAGACGGCCAGGCAGTTTTCGTAATGATTTTGATTAACACAAAGATATCAAAGTGGAAATACAATTAAAAAGCAAATCGGCTATGGGATTTAACAGGGCATGTTGAGGGCTCAACGTGGTGACGGGTGACTCTGCCTGATGATTTGACAGCATGTATGTTATGTCACAACTGTTTTTTGGGTTAGCTTGTGGAGCAGTGGTATTGACAATGGGCTGAGGGTGAGCCTGGTCTGGGACACACCACCAGGAAAACCTGGGGATCTAGAGCTGCTGTAGGCCTCTGTTGATGGTGGTCAGGTGTCAAGGGGTTAATGTGTTTTTAAAAAATATGTTTATAGTTAATGGTATTTTGTATAACAGACGGCTACACAAAATACCACAGATACCTCTGGCAGAAGCATCTGAGCTCCCCAGGGGGTCGTGTAGTTGAATAACATCGGAAACTGTTATGAAAGGAGGTGCAAATGAGGGGAACGTCCCCCTCCCCCCTTCAGTTCAGAGAACATACAGAGTTTGAGCAGTTACACCCTGAGGGACATGTGGTTGCAGACACAGCCCCACCCCGGCGGTCCCCAGAGTGCCACCCAGTCCACAGCTGTAATCATGCTGCTACTATAGTGGAGCGGCTGGTGGTGACATAGTCCCTTGTGTAGCATGCTTAAAACGTGGAGTGATCATCTCCACTCCTGTTCAGCATGCTCTCATCTCCACCCTTTCCTCTTCTCTCCTCCACCTGCATGTTCTTTTCTCCACCTTTTCCTATCCTATCTGGCATGCTCTTTGTCTTTTCTTCTCCTACTGTATTACAACCTGTGTGATCCTGGTGTAGTTCAAATAAAGAACTAACATTATATTAGGAACTTCGATCGAACCTCCTTTGTCACGAGGGATGTCTATATATGTGTTGATTTGTCACATTAATCCATAGGCGTGACCGAACCTGCTCAATTCCACACATGCGCGTAGAAGCAGAAGTAGTTCCTAATTTAAATGTGAAAAATGTGGTCAGCACTCAAGTGTATTTATAGCATATTGAAAATCCTCTTAACTATGCAATGAACTACTTCAAATTAGGTGAAGAATGTTCCAGATCTCTAT
Source organism: Gymnarchus niloticus (assembly GCA_009936485.2). Taxonomy (NCBI): domain Eukaryota; kingdom Metazoa; phylum Chordata; class Actinopteri; order Osteoglossiformes; family Gymnarchidae; genus Gymnarchus; species Gymnarchus niloticus. The sequence continues at coordinate 50,039 of JAACJT020023504.1, read as the reverse complement.
ACTTAATTATAAACACCTGCTGCTCAAAGCTGGGCTGCTTTTTAGAAACCTGTGCCCCCACCCCCTCAGGCTATCTAGTAAAATCTGCCCTGGCGTCTTGAGTATCTCTCTTTTCAGGAAGGCAGTGCAGCCTTTAATGGTGGCAGATGTGGGGCCTCTGTGACGTTAGCACAGTCTTATCATGGACATGGAGGACAGTTTAGATCTTGTCGTGACCTGGTGACTTGCTCCGGAAATGAGACCTGTCCAAGGCCTGGAGGCTTCAGTCTCTTCATGTGGATGGTCTGTCTTTGTAGTTCCCTCCTCTAAGGGCTGGAAGATCTTGCACACCCTTTGAGCCCAACGCACCATCAGACATTAACCTTCTGCCTGGTCATAGAAAGGTTACAATTACTTTGCCTGAAGTTTCTCTTCCCTGCATTTTCATTTCCTTTCGATCCTTTTCATTCCACGTTATTTCAGAAATGTTCTTTGGGCCGTTTAACCCCATACAACACAGCTGTGTCATCCATCATGTTGTTCTGCCTAACCGTGAGAGAGGCCATCTCTGAATATTTGTGGATATCCTCGGTCACGTTTAAACGCCGTACATTTAGCGCACGGGTATGTAAAGCACATGGAAAAGCCGAGCCTATGGAGAGTGTGTGTGTGTTGGGGGGACCGAGTGTTTGGGAAGTGAGTGTGTGTGTGTTTAACGTCAACTGTGCAGAAAGTGTGAAGAGCTGCTTCACACAATCCAAATATCAGTTACTTATATTTGGCTTTTAAAAATCACGGCTGTTTTATTTGACTAAGTGGATAGTTTAAGATGATTCTCCATCTGTTTAGTTTTCTCTGCTGCTTTCTTACCTTTGTCACTAAATGTTCCCATGTAACTTTGAGGAAACAAAACTCTTGTGGTGACAGTTTCGTGTCTGCTTCTCCTGCCAAGGTGTCCTTTTGGTTTCTTGTTCGTGGCACTCAGACATCAGGTGTGATGCGCTGGGGGCACCAGCACAGACCACACTGTTCCAGGAATCGTGCGGCGCCCACAGTGTTCACTGGTCTGTTCGTTGAAGTATGTTTGCAGTTGGCGGCGGCAGACGCATTATGGTTTGCTCACATCACCTCCGGTTAAGGTCTGAATCCACGGAATTCCAGGCTGGGCTGATAACTGGGCTGTGTATATGAGGAGGTCATTCCTACCGCCTACAGACCCCAACTCCTGTTTCCCTCCAGATCATTTAGTGGTCCGTCAATTTGCTGCTATGTTTGAAACATAACCTGCTTCATGTCTGCATGAGCATAAATGCAGCTGAGAGCCCAGGGTAGCTGAGTGCCTTGCATTATCTTCTGGCTCAACCTAAAAGGAAGGGCAGGGCTATATCATGGAGGACCTTCTGGAACACTGTGCTGGGTTTCAGTGATGGCTGAGTAAGGATGTACTGGAGAGCCCAGTTTGATTTGTCCATGTCATTTGGATTCCTGGTTAGGTCCAAGACCACAGTGAAAATCAGTGTTTCCGAGTTGAATCCAGACCCTGTTTTTTTATATAGTCAAGGATGGGAATTTTGGATCTGGTAATTTTATGTTGGAAAAATGATCACCACCACTTTATTGGTGGGGTGATGGACAAAGCCTTTGTAAGGAACCTTAATCACCACCTCGGAGATCATGTTCCACTTCTTTCCATCCCCCCCTTGATTCAATATCCAACAAGCCCGCAGTGTGCTGTGCACACTTGGGAATTGGTAGCCTGTTCAGTTACTTGCTGACCTTGGCTCACCACTGGTCAACTGGAGACCAGGCCATTGATAAACACAACTAAGGGACATGAGGTCTGAACAGAAAGGGTTAAATGGTGTGCAACAAACATTTATTTTTACTCAACAATAGATTGAGAAAACATGCGCATTAGCCTCCAATTAAGTTTTCTAACCCTTTGAATGTGTGATGGAATAATTACCTGGAACTATTTTTTTTTTTGCATATAGTACTCTGCAAAAGTCTTCAGCAGATAGCAGAACAGAATTTTGGAGAACAGAAGACATTACTTTTGCTTTTTTTTAGTATTACTGTTTTTATGGCTATATTCTAATGTTTTTTTTTTTGTCCAGTTACTGCCCAGATAAATGGCCTTAAACGTTTTCACTGATTGCCTCAGACTTTTGTACAGCACTGAATTTATATGTACATTAAAATCTGGGTGGAAAAGGTAAAGGCAGTGATGGAACAAATGAAGGTTCGAAACTTATGGTGGGCGGGAGTATTTCAAACTAGCCAATCAATGCTGGTGATTAGTATTTGGGATGCTCCCCCCGACCATGGGTTTTGAAGCCTCATTTGTCCCAGCACGAGGTAAAGGATCCTCAGAACTTGGCTAAGAGTAATACGTGTGCGTCCGGTGCACCACTTGCCTCGACCCCCTAGGTTGTGCAACGCAGAGGGGAAAAAGTGTGCCAAATCGCAGTTTGATGGAAGCATATGGCACAGTTTACCACAGAACTACGGCACTGAACGTTATTAAAAGCCAGAGTCAGCGCTGGAGGATGTGTGTCACGGTCCAAATTAAATCTTAAAACAGGGTCAGGCTGCAGACAGCCACGGAGACTACACACACCCTTTTTGTCTCTGAATTAAGCAGAAGATTTCTACCCCCCTCGATTATATTTTAGATGGCTCAATAATGCTTCAGTCTGTGTTCTTTTGCTGTTTACTAAAGCCTCTTTTAACCTCTGCTTATGTATATTTCTAGTGTATTTTAAACTATGACACATTTACAGAATCTCGCATAATGTGATGACTCTTATAGAATGATTTACTGGTGTTGGTTGAGGGTCCATGTTTACATTGGGTCCATTTGACAACTCATTTCAGATTTTGGGGGGCGGGGGCTTAAATGTCATTATCCTGTGGGACAGCCAGAGGCGTGAAACTCGCCCCCGGAGCAACAGACAGTGAAGACTAAAGCCTGCGTGGAAGAATGGGATGGTGCAGCTACCCAGCCGGTCAGGGCACTGGGGCAACGTGCCCATCGTAGGGCTCCATGTTCACACTCCGGCTGTTGATGGGCCCGGTGTGCGTGCCTGGGCCGTAATCAAAATAGAGCTCCTTCCCCTCAATCCAACACTTTGACACATTATGTGCTGCTCTTTTAAAGTGTCTCTTTGACCCTGGAGTAAGCGCAATGTTTCTGCTATACAGGCTATGAAAAAAGGAATGTGTGCAAAAATTGCACAAATTCTGTAAAATATTTAACTTTTCAAGTGTGTAAAATTACAATGTACTATAGTAATCTATTCAGTAAACTGCAAACTGTATATCAAATTGCACCACAATAAATGCAGACAACCTTATTTGTCTTTTATACAAATATAACGTAGCAAAAACCTTTCGACAAAAGAACTTAAACACGGAGTTATCTGTGAGAGGAAAGGTCAGGCGTTAGATGTTAGAGGTGTTCTCAGAAGAGATGAGTCCTGAGGCGTTTCTTGAAAGTCATAATGGAACGTTGTTTTGTGAAGGAATGGTAACTGTGTAGGCTGACCGTCACGTTTCATAGGTGCTGTGCCGGTGTGCTGGATTTGCCGGTGCTGTAATTGAGAATTATTTTCCCACAGCCTGTTGTTCAGGAGATGGTGACATCTGGGTACTCGGTAGCCTCTTGCTGCAGAACTTGTTTACTGGGGATGTTGTGCCAAGGGGGCAGCTGTCACCTCCTGGTCTCAAGAGTGACGCCTCCTTGCTGCATAAACGAAGCTGCATTCTTTTTTTTTTTTTTTTTTTTTGTTGACTGGTCATGCCGCTGTAGCTGGCGGAAATGGCAGTGCAACATTACGATATTCACTGAGCTATTTATAAAAATGTTACGATATTTATAAACCGACCCTGCTCGGGTTCAGATTGCAAATGAAAAAGCAAGGCACTATTAGCTTGTTCAGGTGTTCGTAGTAACCTTTACATTCCACTTCCTTTCTAGTGTCCTTTGGTAGGAAAGAGTGTCTCGAGAGATGATTTACTGTCTATAGGAGGTTAACCTTTCTTTGAACCTAATCACAGTAGCTTCATGCCCCCCCCCCCCGCCCCCCAGAGGAATTCTGAGGGACAAGTCTGTAATGTGGCTTCTGAGCCAAAATGGCCGATGTCTGCTGTGTACCTCGGCTCTCTGCCGTTACATAATCTGTCTTCTACTCCCTTTCATCTCCGACTCAGTTTCCTCTCCCGCAAGAACTAAGCTGAGACCACAGAAGCCCATCTGGGCTGCTTGTGCACACTTTAAAATTCTCTCTGCAGAGGCTTCAAACCTGTCAAGTGAAATAATGTCACTGTCACGTCTCGTTCTTAATTAAAGAAAGGCCCTCGTAAGCCACAGCATCACATGGAAGATGGAGCAAACTTTGTAGTGTTAAAATCATTTATTTAAAAGTGTTCTAATTGCACTGAATATTTTGCAGAAGATGCCATTTCTAAAAGTTGTTCTTTTTTTCCCCAGCTCTTGTATTTTAGATGAAAAATTTGGGGGGAAATTAATGGCTTTAATTTTCCCATTTTGTGGCATTTCATCTGTGCATAATTAAGATTTTCGCCAACATTTTGGGAAAGAAAAAATGAAGTTCATGCGTAGACTTAAGCTTGGCGCACTGTTGTTGGGAGGCAGATGTGCTGCGGTCTGGTGGGTATAACGCAGTGCCGCAGTTTGCTGGCGGGGGATCCACGGCGGGGGGGCTGTTGTGTGGGAGTATGCCCGGCTCGGTCACACGCCAACTGGCCAGGTGACCTTGTGAAATGATTCCTATATCTCAATCTATGTGTGGGTCTCTACACAGTACAAAAATTCAGCATGGTTTTTTTTTTTTTTTTGTACGTTTGTAACCAGTATAGTCAAGTGGGAATTAATGTTGTGCAATGTGTTGAAGTGCTTTGAATTGAACATTTTCTTATGTAGAAATTGTCCCTAGATGACTAATATTTGTCTGAGTCCAGATTTTGTTTATGTTAAGGCAACTTTTTTGGCATAGTTCTAAAGTCATGTTTTTACTATTTGGGAAATATTTGTTTACTCAGCGCAGCAAAAAATGTATTTTGCAGTTTTTGTAGTGTTTTAAATTCAGCATGTCATTTCAATCACGGCGGTATGCTTTTAATGGAAGAGTTGTCCATTTCCAGAACTGTGCTGTAACTTTTTCCAGTGCATTGCTTTATTTGCACATACTTTTTGCACGTGTGAAAAGCAAAGCATTGTGGGGGAAAAAGCCTTTATTTACTCCACTGTGCCTTCCAGTAATTACTTTCTCTGTCAGTTCTGGTAAGTTCCCTGAAAGCTTTGCAGTTCACAGTGTGCTGCTATAAAATAGTTACTTTGCTGCTAAATATCTTCTGGCCTTTTCAAAAGCGTAGTGGCACATAAAATGGATGAATTAATACGTTCGGTTGAAAGGCTGGGTGGTCATGTGCTAAGGATTTGTGCAGGAATGGAGCCTTTTACCTTGGGAATGGATGCACTTTGCTTGTACTTTACGTCTCTCTTTGTCAGCTCTGGGACAGCCTACGCCTACTCTCTTATTCACACCTTCAGCCAGTTACCTCTCCTGGCTCCTCAGATAAATTAAAATATTGGTAAATGTGTTAAAGTTGTTTGTTTGCTTGCATGACTCTGCTCCTTGAGGGTAATTACACACTAACCAATACAACTGTTCAGTGTGTAATTATCTGCTGACCCTGCCACTGCGGCTGTTAAAAGACCCCTTCGTGTAGACAGTGCTTGTGGCGTCTGACCCCAGAAGCAGACAGCCATCCGGCCATACTGGGCATGGTAATGCATCCGGCCACCTCCTGCCAGATCTCAGGTCAGTCAGATGTCTGTAAGTTCACAGCATGTTTGCTGTAGCAAACAGAGGGGGAATCTCCAGTGATTTGGAAGTTAACATTTTCCAGAGTTTCTCAGGTGCGAATGTCAACAGCACTGTTTCCCGTCATTAAGCTTTTGTTTGTTCCCCTTCCCATACACGGTCCATAACGGTCCGAAGCGGTTTTATGCTGTGTACCGTGTTCAACGGAACAGCAGAAGTTTCCTAAGAGTGGTACATGCTTTGTTGACTTTATGATCTGGTTCCTTAACTGTTATACCACCTGCTGGTCTCATGATCTGAATGAAACTGAACAAGATATTCTGTGAAATCCCTAGCCGACGCAATGTGTGTAACACATGGTGGTGGTGTTCAAAATGTACTGAGCAAATGATAAAAACGTGTTCAGCAGCACCACTCACGAACCTCATCAGAAAAGTTTGATGGCCACGATCTCGTCTTTGAGACATAACTGCAAAAGAGTGAAGAGAGACTGAAAGACTTGATGGAAACCAGCCTGATACTGTCTGTCAGACAGCAGGAAGTACCTGAGGGCATAATGACCTTGAGTTTTTAGATGGCTTTCTAGTACTTTCTGCCGGTATACTTGCTGAGTTGTAGTAGATTTCATTCCTTTTTTCTTTTGATGCCCCGGGAAGCGTTTTTAAAGGAAGTCAAGACCACAAAGTTCCTAGCTCCTTGAGGGGAACTTTCCGAACGTCATCTTCCTCAGTGTCTCATCTTCATTCTGTTATAATGCCCTTTGTGGTAGTGATACCATTTTTGAATGTAACTTTTAGTGACTGCAGTAATATTAATCAAATATAAAATGATGACAATGGCCTTGGTGCTTTTCACCTCTTTTTGGGTTACTGAATCAAAAATGGCCTGCAAATAAATAAATTATGCACGCTGGCGACGTTTTGACTTCTGTATTGCGCGTCTCTGCGGTGTCTTCTTAAATTAGGGTAGACAGGTGCTTGAGGAACAGTCTAATTTTACCTTTAGTTTTAATGGCAAACCCAGGAGATGGAAGCTTGCACTGGGAGCCAAGTTAAAGCGATGTCGTTGTGAGGTTTGGTCTACGAGTGTCCCGGGGGAGGGCTGGTATAGCTGAATACCGTATTATTTCTCCCCTGAGATCGCCGTTTCTGATTCTGGTAAGTCAGACGTCTTGGTCTCATAACGGAACGAGGGCTGCTTCTTCGGGGCCATGAATGCAGTATGTTGCCGCTGCTTGTAGAAGCCATCTTGATCACCATGGAAACAAGGGCAACAACAAATGCCACCTCTTCCTTTAAAATGTATATACAGCCGTGTGTTCAGTGAAGGAGGCAGTGTGAAATGAGAGGCAGCCCCAGGAAAAGGGTCACTTTGTAACTCTCTTTCTGTGTTTCGCATTACTTTTGGGCTTCTTGAGTGATCACATGTAGGGCTGAGGAGGTCACTTTTGGGCAAATTAAGACAATGGCCACTGCTGGTCTTTTGCTGTGTTACAGTTGGATACCAGGGCAGGAGGCACGGGATGTGTTGTGTCCAGATCAAAATGTTCTTTCTTTTTTCGCACCATAACAGTGCCAAAACACTTTATTTATTTATTTATTTATTTATTTATTTATTCTTCTCATTGCGCGAATCGGTTTGTTCTGTCAAGGTCCGCTGTCTCAGTGAGGACGTGTTCTGTGTGTGTGAGATGCGTGCTGTGGCATTGCTGTAACAGTGCAGCACATACCTTTAAGGCAGAGGGCCACATTTGGTGACGCTATACAGGATATTCTCTGTCCTTGATTGACTTGGCCGTCATCAGCAGTCATTCTGAGAGAGGAAGTGCTTTAGTGGAAACACCTTAAATTACAGGTAGAACCAGAGAACTTCCCTAGAAACTAGAAACTTTCCAGTTACTGACAGGGTCAGATATTCAGTACATGCATGCCAAAAATGGATGAAGCATTTCAAGCAGTCTTATTTCCATATAGCATCTTACACAGAATTTGCATCTTCATATTAATCCTGTGTGCAGCTTATAAATTACTTTTTTTTTTTTTTTTAAATGAATAAAGGCTTGTGGCTTGTTTAACGGGCATGGATTCTTTAAATATGGATAGCTGGCTTTTAACATCTCCCTCAGAATTTAAGGTTGTCTATAGGCTTGGATTAAGCCTGATCCATCGAAGTTGATCTGCATGCAATCCATCTGAGGATCAAGAGACAGACGGACATAAACTATGTTGATGACTTCAATTACATTAGAACTGATAAGAGTCAAAAACTGAACTAAATCTTTGAACTCCATCAAAGTCTTTACTTCATTCATTTCCTATTACATATCATAAATGGAGTTTAATTTGTGTTGCTCGTATCTGTCTGGGTGCTTAGAGTGACTTGGTCGAATCCCAGCTAATATGAGTGAAGTCAAATCTAAAACCAATTTGGTAGGAAAGCTTTCATCTTGACAGGCGGTCCCAATCGTTAAGGATTAACAAGGGCTTCCAGAACTGCAGAGTTAACCGGCACCCTCTTGGCTGGTTGTCCCAGTCCTCATTTGCAAGGGTTAACAAATTTTTATTTATTTATTTTTTTTTACATTGTTAGTCAGAAGAAATACCTGTTTGCTGTTACAGATTAATTTGATAGAGGATCAAAGGGAGGAATTAATATAAATGTACTCCTGTAGTAGCATTTCATGTTAACCACATTGAGAATATGCAAAATAATCTTAAATTTGAATGCGTAAACACCTTGGTGAGGTCGTACGTCGCTGGAATGAGCAGTAAAAATATTCATAAACAGGAGTGGGGGAAAGTTGAATCTGAGCTGTTTTTGGGCTGCCTAATTTTTATTTTTGTCTTTTTTACATGATTGTTTTGGCACGCTTATTTGTACTAACTGGCTGCTTCTGCGTCATCCCGGCGCGGAGCCGTCTGGATTCACGTTCACTCAGATGTAGTGTGCGGGCATACAGCTGAGGCCACGGTGTTTACTAGGTATTTACTGTGCCTGTGTGTTCGCTTCACATCTTAGGTGCTGTTCTAAAATAAGTCTAAGCTTTCCTGTCTGACAGGTGGTTTTGTCTTTCGGAAGCTGTAAGTGAGCTGTGTTGTTCTTCTCATTGGGGATGGGGTGCTGGGTCGACGTATCTCTCCACGACATTCATCTTTCCTCTGTCCGTGCAGGTGAATATCCGCCTCCACCACCACCCGTGGAAGACCCTGGTTGTCTCCTGTCACCCCAAGGAGGCTTTCCCTTGCCCCCCCCAGCCGATGGGGCCTCCTTCGGTGTGCAGGTGAGCCCCCTCTTTGGTTAGTGTGTTAAGTGCGGTTTGATTTTGCCCCGGTTACCTCCATGAAGTGTGTTCACATACATGGTCTCTCTGTTAGTTTTCCTGGTCTTAGCTATGACCCTGTTACAAATCTGTCCCTTCAGTGCAATGCAAAAATCAATGACTCAAATAATGATGTGCCCAGTCAAAGCTTAGTTCAAACATGGGTTTTATTTCTCATTGGTTTCCTGTTTCAGAAATGTTACACAATGTTACACCTTTCTTATGACACTTCATATTAAGAGTTGTTCAAAGATGGGCACTAACATTTCAGCCTTCGGTCATTAGACTGCGGCACCCGGCGGGAGGGGTTACCGCTTAAGCTGGGGGCCTGGCGCTGATGTAGGCCAAAGTCTTGGACCCTGCACCTTGGCTGCAGGTAGCTGAGCAGTTGAAGGTGGTCGATGAATTCTTTTAGCCGTTGGAGCTGCAGGGAGTCCAGCGTGATGTGTAACCTGAATCAATGGTTAAAATCACTGGGTGCTTTTGGGGACTTTTAAATGTTGCCGCTAAGGCACAATATTAAAATTGCTGGAAATCAAAAGAAAATAATTATACATCTGTTTTCCATCCAGAAAAGACATCAAAAAGCAGAACATATTAACGTTTGGTCTGAAAGGTCAAGTCTTAAATAATCAGTCAGATTTTAAATCTGGCTGTGGCCAGCTGGGTTGGTCTCATTATGGTCAAAGTTGGGGGACATATTAAAGACGAGGGGCTCATCTTTCAGGCTGGGTGCTTCGGCTAACTGTTCCTCGACAGTCCCTTCATTGGTGGCATTAAAAGCTGTGTTGTTAACTTGTGGCGGCCAATTTGTCCCCCTCTGCCCGTGCTTCAGGATTAGCCTAACAGCCAAATAGAGGATTTATTGATTAACAGGTTTTCTGTGCTTGCATGCAGGAGGTTTTGCTGCCTGAAGTTTGTGGTTTCCAGTTTGTACCAGTACACAGATCGTGGTTACAAGGAACATCAGCCCATCACATTTAAACAAACTGTGCAAAAAAAAAAAAAAAATGAAGATTTCAGTGGAACGGTCACTCATAGCAGCTGTGGAAGGCAGAATATCTGTACAGTGCTTTTCTCTGTTGTTTTACACAGAATTTGCTGGTAGCCATTCATATGATTAAAAGTGTGCTTTATTAGTTGGGAATCTATTTTCCTACTTTCCATTTATAACCCTCCGTTCTGCTGCTTGAACTAACTTTAAAATTACCCAGGGAATAAACCTATTTCCTTAAAAAAAAAAAAAAAAGTTCAGTGAAATTCTCTTAGCAATTTGGCCAATATATGGCAAATTTTTGTCAAGTGGAATTTCTGGAGACCATCAGCGGAGCTCTGGGTGATGTCGGGCTGGGGGGCCAACGGCAGCCCAGGCACAGTGGTGTGTGACTGCCGGACCCCGAAACCGTAGTGTCCCCTGCCTCTACCCCTAGGCTGCCTGAGGCTCAGGATCAGGCCTCCGTGTTTCCCTACATGTGCACGTGACCTTGATGCAGGGGAAAAAAGGTTGTGACTTTAGGTCGTTGCCACGGGCTACGCGCAGGATAAAGGAATGTCTGGTTGCGGTACTGCCTCAGTATACCACGGTGATGAGGGGTTAAAGTACAAAGCTCCAACAGGCCCACGTATGAATGCGTTGCCTGGATTGGGATGCTAAGGCTGTGCTTAATGAAAATAATTGCTGCTATTATTATTATTATTATCATAGTACAAAATCAAATTGTTTTAAATTACTGCTTTTTTGGCTGTATTATTATTGGTGGTATTGATATATGACTGCCTTGCTATTGTTGATGTTTGTGTAATAAACACACAGTTGACTTCCAGAGAAACTGGAATGCATGGCTGTGTTTTTATTTTTAAGCCCTGGATGTGTGCCAGGGTTAGCGGCTCATCTTTCTGTACCCTTAACTGCGTGAGATTTATGAAGCACTAAGTGGCATCTGTTCTCCTGTCTAAAGGCTCTGTCAACTGCTAATGAGGTGGGATGGCCTCTGCTCTGACATGCTCTTTCGCTGCACTCCAGGTCAAAGGTCCAGAAAAGACCCTGGAGGAGAGACGTTCCAGCCTTGATGCCGAGATAGACTCCCTCACCAGTATCCTGGCTGACCTGGAGAACAGCTCTCCCTACAAACCCAGGGCCCCACAGGTAAGACCCTCTGTTCTTGACACACTGTTATCTTTCAGGGACAGGCATCGCAGGCCTGACGCACTATTACTGTCATTGAGTGTGTCTACCAAACGCTCACTGTATTGTACCGACACACTTTTACTGTGTGGGCCTGACAGTTCCGCGGTCGGTCTGAAACACTTACTGTATGAATCTGACGCACTGTTACCGTGTAGACCTGATAGTTCTGCTGTGGGCAGTGCGTGGTGTGGTGGTTCAAGTGCTTATTATGTTTTTACTCATATGGGTTCTAAGTTCCCAGTTTCTCAAGCAGTTAATTCCCTGAGATGATTCTGTGGCAATAAAATGCACTGTGACAGAACCGCGGGTGAGATGCAATGCAAAGTCATTTGCTGGAATATCGAAAGACAGGGTAAACAACTTCCTATGTAAGTGAGCATGTTATAAACGCCTCTTATGTGGGTTCAGGTGACAGAATTAGTTTGCAGCATTGTGTTGAAAAATGCGCATGCAGCTATCCTACCTGAAAAGTGGAAAAAAGATTTCCCTTAAGGTGCTTGTGCTTTTGAGGCCTGACCTTCCTTTTAGGTCTGATCCATTTACCCAAGATTGTAGAGGGATTTTCCCTGACTGCCACCCCCCCCACACGCATTTATTTGAGACCAATCTTTAACCCGTACTGCCCTTCTCAGGAACTCGAGAACTGCGCTGTGACTACATAGCAGTCGGAAAGTTTACATCAGCTCTTGTGCAGACGTGGTAATTCAGTCCTCCCTGGGTTTGCTGAGCTGTTAGATAGAGAATGGTTAATTCTGTTGGTTTTAAATAATATTTTAAATATTTGTTTAACAGCTGCTGTCAGATTTAGGTTTGCTGTCTAGATACAGATGTTAAGCCTGAGATTATAAATCCTCCAGGGTTCCCCTTTTTGCTTCGTATGATTTGTTCAACTGCTAGTGAGTGAGATTCCATTCATTAGCTTGTTACGTATTAACTCCACCCCCTCCCCAATCTTGTAAGTGTGAGACTGTGACCTTCTGATGGCTTGTGGTGCTCCACCCAGTATTTGCCGGGTGCCTAGTTGACATTTGCATATGTTTAATGGCTTACTCTGTTTGACCCTCCTTGCCAGCCGTAACCTTGTGCCCTGGCAAACAAAGAGCAGGCACGTTAAATTCACAGCTTTCCGCATTTGCTTTGCAATGGACTAATTATATCATGCTCAGACGCCTGCACCTTCAATGAGCTAAAGAGATAAGTGCGGGTGGGAGAAGGCTTTGAAAACAATCCCAGTCTAAACCTCCCCCCCCCAATAATGCTGCAGTTTAAAAGTTCTAAAGTTGAGTCAATGTTGAAACTCTGATGGTGGGATGACTTAAAAACATCACAGAAGTTGGTAATGACAGATAACCTTTGCACGAGTCCCACGCACATCCTCTTCTATGTGTCACACACTTGCCGTCCCGCTCCTGTCCGTGGTCGTCACATGTAGAGTTTGGCACTGCTGGGTTTATGAAAGCTGAAGCCTCGAGTGTGACTGGGCACTGTTATCATCCAGATTCACACACTCCCCAAGTTTTTATTAGCAAGGCTGTGAAAACCTTGTTATATCTGTAGGACTTCAAGATAATTTGTGCAGCACGCGTTGTGTATAACAGATCTGCTGCTGTATGTGAATACCAGTAAAGTCAACAGTCAGCCACAATGCATTCTTCTTGGCATGTTAATGTAATTATAGGAGAATAATGTCTATTATATTGTAAGTGACTTTTGTCAGCGTCTTGGGGCCGAGGGGTACGGTCCGTTATCCACTGAGGACTTGAGGGTGTTGCATCTTAAGCTACTGTTACCTTCGGTAACTGCTTTTTGAAATGCATGCTGAAATGAAATGAAAGCTCACAGATGATGGTCCTAGCAGGTTGCCCATCCACAGCAGGCTTGGCCATGTGTTTAGGGGCACCCCTTGGAAGTTTGGGCTCTATGAAAGCTTGATGCACTGGGACTTTCCCTCAACTCTTTCATGGACGCCGCCTCTTTGGGGCCCTTGGAACTGTTCTAAACATTTCCTCGCTTACGGCATCCCTGGCCATAGCAGCACTGCCTCGGCTAATGCGTTTGTAACAACTGCTGTCTTTCCCGTTTGCTTCTGTACTGTCTCTCTAGTCATTTAATGGATTTTTCATTATTGTTGGGCACAGTCTGCCTTATCGTATATTTCTTTGCCTCTGATGTTTGCCATCCTTTATGTTATACTGTAGGTGAATGTTTAGTTGGATTATGTTGATTTGTCACAGGGGTTTTAGATAAAATTACATTTTAATTTGTCAGCCCTTCTCATAATTTGACAGCTTTCTAATATCTTTAAATATTAAGCCCGTAATCATTTGTAATTCAGCAAACCTAAACGCAATATGTTGTGTAGATTAGTTCAGCTAAAACCAGTTGTATCATGGCCACTTCAAATTATTGTAAAATTTTTCCTTTTTCTTCAAAATGTTTTAATTCTGAGGCGCAAAGTGTGCTTCCTGTTGCAGTATTTCCTGATTCTATCTGCTGTTTGCTTTTTGTTTCTGTCAGACGATCAAAATTTTTTTTTTAAATTAAATTCTAATGTAGAATGTTGGTCTTAATTTGTAAATGTGTCACACTTTCTTTAGTGATTTGAAAGCTGATGCATTACCAACACTTTAACCACCTGACAGTCAAGATCCTCTGGTTTCACTTTGACTCCTGTTAAATTTTAAACACTTCCACTTTGGGTTCAATTACGGGCATGTGCAGCATTTGTGATATTTATCAGTCTTTCTCCAGCAACGTTTGGTGGCCATATTTGGGGCTTCAAGAGGCCATCAAGAGTCCAATGGTGAGGCCTCTGAGCCCCATGCAGCATGTTTTTATTGGGTTAGATTGAAGAGCCAGTGATCTGACTGGTGCACCCTGAGGGCTCCCCTAGGTCCTGGTTCACCTGCAGGGTGGTCCCCACGTTGGGGCACTCAGCCTGACCTCCCTCTCAGTTACAATGCTAATCAGCGTCAGGCAGGTTAAAGATAAAGGCTGGCTTATTTGTAGTGAGCATGTTAATGTTGCTAGTTCTCATCTCAAGATGGTTTTGCAGTTTGATGGTGAAGAAATATGCTGAGTTGTGTCTGTTAGGGGAGTAGAGGTGTCCTTTCAGCAGCAGGAGCTTGATTACACCAACAGATCTGCTCATTTTATTTCAAGAAATACTAGTCTGTATAACCAAGTCATGTATCTATTAAAAGCAACATACTAATACTATTATCATTTTAAAAATCATTATTGAGAGTATTTTCTTTAGAACTATAATAGCTGATACTGGTACAGAGCCTGGTGCTCACTGTTGTTTGCTGTTGATGAGGCAAATCAGTCTGTTTTTATGAGTATACCTGACGATTAAATGTCTCCCTGCAGGGTCCTGACTTTGACAGTTTGACGTTTCCTTTCTCATTACTTGGCTTTGTTAATTTCATTAGATGATGATTTAAATAGTTTTTTCATTCTACATTGAATTTGCTGTTCCAGTGAAAGAGGAAGCATTTTCACATTAGCCTGTAGAACGAAATAATAATGATCCCCTTTATCAGCTATCAGCAGAAATCGTATGTGTCTAATTAATTAAATGAAGTTCAAAAAGGGCTTATTTCTTAAGTTTTGTAGAGTCAATCTAGCTATAAAATCTGCTGGTCTTATGCCTTATTACACCAATCACTGTCATGACTGAAGTTTCCCATGTTTACTTTGGGTCACCCCAGTTTGATCTTCAGGAAAGCAGACCTGCACTTAGGAGAATGGGCAGGTTTTTTTCAGTAACTGCTTGAATACATCAGTGTGACAAAGTGCTCACGGCATGGTTGTGTGTCTGACTGAGCACTGAATTCTTGAGAGGCAGTGAGAGTGGTGACTGTTTGGCTGGGTAGGCGGAGTTTAATGCCAGCTATGGGCTGAGCACAAAGACCGGGTCAGTCCAATCGCTGGCACTGTGGAGGTGAGTTACTTGGAGCAGATGTCAGCTGAAAAGCCCCGCTCAGCTCTAGCATCCCCCTGCCAAACAGAATGAGGTGAACTTTCTGTGGCAGTAACCGATGGTATGTCACAATGTTACATCCACCCTGGTGGATTTGGTAGTGGGGGCCATCACTGAGCTTCCCTTGTCAGGTGCCTTGCTACTGTTTTTTGTAGAGGGACAAGAGTTAGGCTGAAAATGAAGGTTTACAGATGGCTGCCTCTCAGAAAGTGTGTCTTCACTGGCCAGGCCTGTGAAGTCTGGTGTGCTGGATTGGGTCATGTAAAATATCTGGAGCATTTCCGTAATAAAAATGCATAACTTTTTACTACACACTAAATTCCTTTTCACTTAGTGTTGAAAATCTTTGTTTTCCAACATTTCTAGGCAGCCATACTTGTTTATAGTATATAATAATGGTGCCATTTTTAGTTATGAGAAAGCCCCCATGGTTAATGATGACAATCTTTTTGGTTCCAGTGGAGGATGTGTTTCCAGAGCCATGTCTGTGCTTCTGGAAAGCTGCTCACCAGAGCAGTTATGAGTGTAGGCCGGCTTATGTCGGTTTTGGCTGGATGATTATTAGGTTAAAGACGTTAGGAAATGAAGGATTAAAGGTGTAAAAATAGAACTGCCCTGAGCGCATTGGCGACACTCGCCACTGAATTGGGTTGCTGGGGTGTTTAGGGTGCGGGCTCCATTTAGGAGTCAGGTCCCGTTTAAAGTGTGGGCTTCGTCGAACTGTCGTTTTCACAGTGTATGCCAGGGGTGTCCGCAAAGGGCAAGTGTGGGTGCAAGTTTTCATTCCAACCAAGCAGGAGCCACACCTGATTCCACCTGTCTAGTTGAGCTTTGCTTTCATTGAACTCAGATGTGGCTTCTGCTTGGTTGTAATGAAAAGCTGCACCCACACCGGTCCTTTTTGGATAAGATTGGACAACCCTGGACTGTTGGCCTTGGTAAGAAACAAAAATCAGAGGGGGAGTGCGGTTTTGTGTAAAACATGAGGGGTAAAGTTAAGTGTTTTATTTACTGAGTATTTTCTCTTCACCTCTGTTTATGTGCACTAAGTATCTTAAAAACATCCATAGATATTTTGGGGAGATGAAAACCGAGCTTATAAGATTTTAGTCTGATTTTAGTGTAACACCTATATTTATTGAAGGCTAATCAGTATCACTTCCACAATGATTATCTCAGTTTATGGTGATGTGTACATTTTTGGGATGCCCCATACAATGCACACAGAATGCATCCCTGACCTTGTGGTCAGTTAGCTGCTGTGGTGACTAATGTTCACTGTTTTGACCCCGGGTGACTTTACAGTCGCAACATATCCTAGTGATGTGGTACACGCAACATCATCTGCCAGCTTGCCTTAAAGTTCTTCCCAATCTTCAGTTGAACGTGATCCCTGCCATCTAATGATGTGCTGGTTACTGTGTGCCCAGAAAGGCACGGCCTACTCTGGCTTTACGGTCAGCATCAAGGCAATTGTTCCAGTAAGTGAGATGTAAGTTGTGACTAGGTTTCTTGAAGAAACACGGTATCCTAATAAACTAATGTACCTTGGTGAATTTTATTTGCTACGGAAAGAGACATTGGGAAAGCAAAATTTACATGCTGTCAAATGTAATCCCAAAAGGAAGAATGCAGAAATCTCAGAAACCCCTCCCAAACTTTAATGACTTTTTAAGCAAAAACTATACATCTTCCAACCCCAGTGAGCCTGGATCCTATCCCAGTCTGTTGCAGGGTGCTCAGCAGGCAAGCACATAATAAGGGCAGTTTAGAGACACCCTTTGTTTTTGGACTGTGGGAGGAAATGAGTCTCCAGAGAAAGCCGACGTGACACTGGGAGGATAAGCGAACAGCACACGCACACAGCCTGGAGCAGATGCAGAGTAAATGATTTAAAGCCATACACTTGATTGCTTTAAGGAAATGCCACTTGCTGGTCCCTGTTCCCACCAGGTCACTTTCAGTGGTGTGGTTATGCCTGTTCAGCAGCAATATAGTTCATGTACCACTGGGCAGCATAACGATCTGCTCTAATGACCACACGGTCCCAAGTTCCAGTCCTGACACAGGTTCTGCATGTGTGCGTGGGACAGAGGCAGCAAGCCCTGCATAGCCTGCGCCTCTTCATTCAGGCGTAAAGTGTAATTACATACATGCATGGGGCAGTCCTATTATTATTGTCATCAGAGTTTTTAGGTGAACTTGCATGTTAAGGGAGACACTTCAGGAAAACTGTGCTGCAGTAAGCAATCATTTTTAGATCCTGTCCAGTCCCTGCAGGATTTCAGGATGACTGTGAAGAAGGTAAGAGGAATTTTCTTGGTCTCTGCCTGGTGTTCTGGACTGCCTGGTCCCCTAGAACGAAAAATGGCTGTTGTGAAGTTGGAACCTCACTGTATGAAGATGCACTTTGAAGTGGGCATTGCCTTTGAAGTCCCTGGTGACAGTCACATGGTGATCCGGCCCTTTTCGTTTTCACAGCCACTGGTTAGGTGGTCTTTGATGGTCTCTGCTCTTAGTGCCAGCCCCCGGTATTGATTGTGCAATTTGGTAGGTGGGCCCTGCCTCATGTACAGATTCCTGTGCTGCTAAGAGTTTAAATGGCAAGAGGCTTGATTTGGCTGCAGCTGCCCTAAACCAGGGCCCAGTCTTGGCAAACTTCCCTTTTACTTCCTTATTTGTTCCTAGCATGGCCTTCATTGTCCTTTTGGCAACTGTCTGTATTTTGTCGCCAATTATTTATTGCTGTCGTTGGACGTGGGGCCTTTTGCAGAATGTTCCTTAGTGTTCCTCAGAAACCATGCCAACGCAGAAGTCTTTACGACTGGATTTTGGTGCTGCACTTTTTGTACGGTTTTACGTTACTTCAAGTATCTCTGCCTGGCAGAGGGAGTTTTAACTGATCGGTAGATTCAAAGAGAAATTTTAATGCGTCCTTTAGTTTGCTTTATCTGCTTGACCTGTGCCATCCGGAATAAGGTCTCCCCCCGCATTTTTCTGGGGAAGTCTTTAATCAAGTATAATGTGTGTTATCTTGGGGCTGTGTTTTTTTTTTTGAACATTTACTCCTCTGGGGTGTGATGGGGGTGGGGGCTCAGATAGCAGCCACGCAGGGCCCTGCTTGGTCACGCTTCTCCACGTCTCAACCAGGCCAAAAATGATGCAAAAAGATGGAGATTAAGCCAGCCCTCCTAACTTCTGAGATGTCTGTCCTCCCTAAGCCCCTGTGCCCCCCCCCCCCATCCTCAAAATCCATAAACTGGAGTAAGAAAATCAGCAACTGAGGATGAGTTGCAGATGTACAAAGTTAGAGGGGGAACAAAGTGAAATTGCTCTTTTGGCCATGAGAATGTCCCCTCTGAGCCGACTTAGAAATGCAGTGTCTCTTCCTGTGAGTCTGAGCTGTGAAATGTATTCGGTAAACCTGTCAAAGAGTTTGAACTTTTCCCAGCTACAGACTGCTCTAACATGCTTTTTGCATCTTCTGTGCTTTTGCAAAGCAAGGAGTGACGGGGGGGGGGGCAGCTTTATAAAAGCTACTTTATAGAAGGCCTGAAATCTTCAGCACATCTGGGACTGGGGGTGGGGCAGGCACTGAACCTGTTACTGTCCCACAGGAGCACGTCGTTTGCCAAGCTTGCTGCAGCTCTGGGAATTTCCACCGAGCTGCCAAACCTTAGACACACAGCCAGGGATCGGTACAGAGGCTATATGAAATGAAAAGCCATAAGTGTGCTTACATTGGCCTGAGGAAGGGGGAATTAGGCAAATAACAAGGAAAAAAAAAAAAATCTTGCAGCAGGTCTGTTGGAATCTGTTCAGTCTTCCCACCTTCCTTTTCAGATCATTGCCTGTTGAGCGTCTATTCTGTCCTGGTTCAGGTCCTTAGGCCAGAGCACCGAGGCCAGTTTGGTGGCCCATTTATGGACTTGCAGCTCCTTTGAGTGATTCCAAAACCGAATTGAGGGCTGGAAGTGCAGAAAACTTAAGGAAAGCGGAACTACACAGAAAAACAGCCCATCTGTGTTTAGCTGAGCCGTTGTTGCATACCAAAGCTAAACAGCTAGTTCCAAACAAATACTGCCCTGATATTCTCAGAATAATTTAATATATTTTTATACTACAGAGTTAAAAGCTTGATTTAACAAAACGGATCACGAAGGAGAGTTTTGGTAATTAGACTAATGATTAACAGACTTGCTGTATGTCAAAAGTAGTGTTAGTGGCAGTGTGATACCTTTCGTGGGTCTTGATTATACATTATTAAGGGAGTGAGAGAATATTTACCGCAACACTGCGTTTCTAGATCTTATCTTGTTAGCAGTTTCATGACCTAGTAAGTGATTAAATTTTCTACAAGGGGAGGTGCGAAGGGTTTTGCGTAATTGGCGGAAAATTTACCGTGATGATGTAATATTTTAGGGGTCTATTTGCATTTGCACAGAGCAAATGTTAAGTCTTAACGGCCTTTACACTTAAATTAATGATGTGCAATTTTTAACAACCGTGAGGCATTTAAGTGAAGCGATTTGATTCAGTGTAAGACTTTAGGGTACAGCCAAAGACACGTGATTTTTTTTTAATTCCAACGGTTCGCTTTTCCAAACTTCAGCGGGAATGTGAAATTAAACGTTTCTGGTGCTTCTGTATAGTATCTGATTGCAGCATGGCAGTATTTCCCATTCGATAGATAGGCTTTGCAATCCATGTTTGGCAGGATTATCATGCGGCGTCACTCACTGACTCGTTTAACCCAATTGGAACCAGTATAGGAACTTATGGGAATTGGGTTAAACAGTCTGGGATCGACTGCGGGATAATCCCATCGACTGTGTCTTTCCGAGTCTTCCTCCTCCCCTCGTTAATCACGAGCCCTACGGCCTGCCACTGCTGATCAATGCGCTCCTGCGTGCCACATTCCCAGAGAGGCAGAGGGTCTGCGCCTCCGGCGATGGATTGCTGGCACCGTCCTGGGGAATGCTTGCCCTCCCGGGGGACGACACGTACAGCCGAATCCGTGTCAACCTGGCTGGATTAACTCCTGTAAGGAGGCTGTAATGGACACCACTCAATAGGGATTTCAGATCCGTTTTGCCCGCTCGGGGTGGGTAGGTGTGAGGGGGGACACGGTGGCTCAGTGGCTAGTGTTGCTGCCTCACATTTCCATGGTTGGGGGTTCAAATCCTGCCTTCTCTCTGCTGGTGTGTGGAGTATGCATGTTTTTCCCCCAGTTCGCAGGTTTCCTCTGCGCACTCCAGTATCCTCTCACAATTCAAAGAGGTGTGATCTAGGCTGATTGACTTCTCCAAATTGCCAGTAGTGTGAGTCTGTTAGTCTTCAATGTCAGCTGGCACAACATACCATTTGGTACCCTATCTCATTGCACTGACTTACAAGCTGACCCCGTGCCGACATGGGGCAAATGCTAGGGGAGAGAGGTTGGGTGGGTGTACCATTTCAGCAGTACTTCCACATGATGCTGCCTGGTTGTCACTGAGCAACTTTGGGGAATGACTTAGTGTTAAACTTGTCTGTACAGGCTAATGATATTGGTGCCGTATTGCAACTCATTGTGTTCATACAGCAGTTAAAATTGTAATTGAATTTTTGGCTTAAGGCAGTAACCTAGAAAGTGCTGCCTAGGTTAATGACATGTGGAGATGCCTTATTTTAGTACAGCTGTGGATCAGAGAGCTCTCCCTGACAGTTCGACATACAGTGTTAATAGTCAAATTGGGGGGAGGTCTTTCAAGTGAGTGGTTATCCATTTCTGAGCAAGATTTGGGTGTCCTGAGTGTTCATGAAAAATTTATCTGAAATGCTTAGAGAAGGTTGGCTGTGTAATCCCACAGAACATAGTAATTTGGTTTTCATCACATCTGGTTAAAACCAAAACCAGAGTGGTAAATTTTTCGTCATCACCTTTTCTACCGCTTCTCCTGTTCAGGGTAACAGTGGCAGCATGCCAAGCAATTCAGACCAGGACTTTTTCCCCAAGATCATGGATTACTACTATCTGGGGGATGTCCAGATGTCCTCAAGACAGCAGGTGGACGCAGTCCCTTCAGTGTGTCCTGGGACCCCCACCTAGTGGGACACGCTCTTTCGTGGGAGCTGACATCATAACAATGTGGATGAGCCACTCCAACTGACTCCTCTTGATCAGAAGGAGCAGTGGCTTGATTTCAAAGTCCTTCTGGATCTCTGAAATCCTGAACATGACACAAAGAGAGCCTTGGAGGCCTGCAGTGAAACAGATTTCCACCTGACAGAGGAACCTCATTCCAGCCCGACAACCCAGCAGAGAATCCTTATTTCAGGATGCAAGTTTAAGCATCTTGGCATGACCATAAGTGAGGGTGGGATGTAGATTGGCTGGTAAAATGTGACTGTAGTCTGATGACTTAACTTCGGCTGCACCACCGCTGACCTGCTTAGTCACTGCAGAACTATAGCTACCAATCTGATGTGACTTTCACTTTCTCCTTCACGTTTTTCTCTCTTACCGTCACTCATGACCAAGATACCAAGGTACTTAAACTCCTTCACTAATACCACATCCAGTCTAGTCTGAGAACTCCATCGTCTTTGGGTGTGGAGGTACTGATTCTTGTCCCCTCCTTGCTTCAGGTTCTGCATCTAACTGCTCATCTGTGGGCTGGAGGCCCTGATTGGGTGAGGCTGAAAGCACAACATCACATGCAAACAGCGGAGATGTCACTGCTAACCCCCAGCATACTGGATGCTATTCCAGCTGTGGCTGCACTTTGAAACTCGAAGTGTTGGTCTTCTGTTTCACAGTCTGGCCTTAATCTACGTTGTTTCCCTTTATTCCTAGGTGTGTCTCTTGGGGTACCTTTTCCAGTTCCCTGGCATAGGCTTTTCCAGGGTAGCCGAGAAGTTGGAATGCTCTCTCTGGTCCCCCTTTTAAAAAGTAGGGACCACCACCATGTTTGCCACTTCAGAGATATCTCACCTGCTTTCCATGCAATACCTGTGAGGTTCCACAGCTATGTTACCAAAATGCCATCTAGCCCTTTCCGCGTCATTGGATCTGTTTCATTTACCCCTGCAGCCTTCACACCACTTCCAGTATCAACTTCAGAAGCGACGATAGCTTTTGATCCGCTGGAGGTTTTGAACCCTGCCTCCTGCTGAGAGAGCATTTCAACTGGATTAAGGAGTTCCTCAAAGTGTTCCTTTCACTGCTCATCAATATTCTCCGAGCTGGTCAGCAATTCCCCACTCCTTTGGAACTCAGCCTGAGCAAAGCCTTCGGGGCCTTGAGTGGTTTTGTGGTCCTTGGGGCCATTGGGTAGTCTCTCTCCATGGCCTCTCCAAACTCATCCAATTTATGAGCTTTTGTTGTCTCTTTCAGCTGTCTCAGGAGACCCCCATGCAAGCATTGTCCTGAATGTTGCCTCCTTTGTCCGCTGGTGTCCAACAGTGGGTCCTGTCGTAACCAGTATGGCAGACTGATTCTGTTTCAATGTCTCTGGCTTCACTTGGCACATGGGTGACTTTCTGGATGTATGAGTTGAATTCATCTCACAAGGACAATTCTGCTGCTATAGATGTTTGCAAGAAATTCTGAATGATGATATTAGGATGGGTAGACAGCACTCTTTTTTTTTTTTGTGACCACATTACGTCTACTAGGGGGCATCAGTCTTGTTTCCTGGACATTGTAGTGTATATTAACATGCAGTGAGTGTGCGATAGTGAAGGTTTTGGTGGTGGACTTCCTTGGCCTCAGTCAGTAGCTTGTGAGTGGACTAGATACTGCCTGGTTCAGACACACTGTAGTAGCTTAATTCATGCTGACTTTTACTGGTCCATCCAGCCTCCTCCTCATGTGCTAAATCCAACTCATCACCAAGTTTTGATGAGTTGATATATCTGCCATGTTTTCCACCTGAGTGTCCAAAACATACAGCCACTAGTCATTTGACATATCTTCAAAAGCTCACTGACGTTTGGGATCCCATACTCTGGTATCAAGTACGCTCATGAGCATCTTTGTTTTTGAACTGTTTACTGGAAGACCGTGGCTTGTTTAGAAGTCGAATTATGGTTCACTGCACAGGTTATGATTTGGGAGGCCGTTTTTCCCCAATCATAGCTGCCCAGGTATCTCATTAATTTCCTATATGTGTGTGTTGAAGTTCCTTAGTGGAACCACAGAATCTGTAGGTGGTGCCCTTGTCCATACCTCACCCACAGTCGCATAGATGCAGCACTCTTGTCCACTAGAAAAACTCCAGTTGCCTAACACCTATCCAGGAACTTGGGATGCCCACACCTGCCTGATGTCCTTCACTGAGTAGGAGAGTCTCCACTCCCGATCAAGAGATCTGCTTCCATTACCTACATTGTGCATGGTGCTCAGGGTGACTGTATTTACTCAGAACCACTCTTGCTCAATCTTCCTTCCATGCTACTAAAGCTGGTGTCTGTTTTCTAAGTCTGATCTGTCTAAATCCTTCCGACTCTCCTGACCCCCACCAGGCACTTGCCAGCAATCATCACCCCCAGCCCAGGTTCCAGGGGGTAGGTCCTGATAATCCTGTTCTGAACAGGTACACTGGTTTTTCATGGTACTTTTCATGGGGGTAGGGTTTTTTGTTGGGTCTTTTTTGGATTGTATTTTGTTTGGTTTCTCATTGATCTGTTCATCACTGGAAGCTCTACAAGGAGCCCAATGTCTGGAGACTTAACTTATGGATTGTTAAAGCATGCCAACCCCTCCGCTATGCCAGTCACTGTCCTCAGCAGGGGGGGATAAACTTTTATGATACGTAACTTAATCATACTGGTGGGAGTGTGTGTGTCAATGTTCTTAGTCGGTTTGCCTTAGTAACACATTATCATGTACATTGCTGTCTGTGGGCAGTTAAGGATTTCACCCATGCTGGTGATATTAGTGCTGCCGGAGAGGGCAGGATCTTTAGTGATATTAGTAAGCTAATGCTATAATGATATACGTATTTTTCTTAACCTGCCGAGTCATTTTATTAGCCTTTGCTGCCCTCTCTGTGTGTCGGTCAAGAAAGTAGCAGGTTGTTTATGATATGCATATCAAGAGGAGCTGATTATTTTTAAGTTAGGTTTCAGATCCTGGGAGGTTGGATCTTGCCTGGTCATGACCGGTTGTATGATCTGTGATATATAGCACCATCCCGCCCCAGCCAACATCAGAACGAATGGCCAAATGGCTACCTTGATTCCTCCCTCCAAAAGGTATTGATCTTTGTGCAGAAGTTTTTACAGCCTGTTCTTTACGACTAGAGACTGCCCAGGAACAGAGATAGCCTGCCTGTTAATGCTAGGGAAGCACGCCGAATCGTTGGGCGCCCTCCAGGAACAGATAAATAAATCCTCATGGACACGGGAATGCCAGCATGTGTACTTGGCCCATGTCACTCGCAGGGAGATGAACCGTGTGATGCTGTGTTCAAAACCGGTACCACAGGACTTTTCCACTGCTGTGCAGCTCTGGACTGGTGCATGCCTAGTTATGGGAATTATGACAAACCAGGAATGTTAACTGAAAATAAGGAGAAAGTGATAACCTTGTGCATTGACATTGTTATAAAGATCAAATTTGTTTGAGAAATAAAATCATATTGATGATTAATTTGTGTAAGTATGTGTGGCTTATGATGTTGTTCCCTTTCAGAATTATGCAGTCTCCTCAGTGACCAGCCCCACCTCTGCACCTGTCATTGGCCACAAGAGCATGGTGATTCCGACGCAGCCCCCCCTGACAGCAACCAAGAAGTCCACAGCCAAGCCCCAGGCCCCAGCAGCCTCTCCTAGCCCTACTGCCAAGCCCCAGGTCCAGCCGCAGTCGCAGCCGGTTCCAGCCTCCTACACCACTGCTTCCACTCCCAGCCGACCGGCGTTCAATATCCAGGTGAAGACGGCTCAGCCCAGCCCCCACTACATGCCCCCGGGGCCACCCCAGCCCCCTCACCAGCCTACGCACTCCCCGGCGCCAGCACCATATGGAGCTCCTCAGCACCGCAGCAGTCCTGATTTTGCCTATGGGCCCCCTCAGCCCAGCTACACCCACCAGCCCCCAAGGGGGTACCCAGAGCAGCATTACCCCGGGACGGGTCAGGGTCCAGCATATATGAACCAGAACACCTGGAGACCCGAGCCTGCACACCCTGCTCCCTCTGCCAGCCAGAGTTATCATCCTCCAGCTCCAAAGAAGACCTACATTACAGATCCCCATCCTACCCTGGCACATCCACCAGGTCCACAGTTTGGCTCCGCCCCCGGGGTCCAGCAGAAGGTAGGTCTGCATCGATCAGAACAGCCCCTGGCAATCTGTGTATGTCAAACACGCCGTAAGTTATTAACTGACACATGCAAAGAACCTGGCATACCCTCCTGAGAATGGGGGAAATCCATCTGTAACAGGGCATACTGGTTTCCAGTTAACCCACAGACTTCACTACTTCTCTGGAAGTTCACAAGAAGGACAATGGTAAACATACCATTTGCTGTCACTCTCATGGTTTAATCATCCATGTGTGGCGCTGACGTAGACAAGATGGGAAATATTGGCATTTTGTCTTTCCTCTGAAAACAAACAGCAGCCACGGTTAGTTTTTATATGCAGTGTAGAAGGAGACGACGTAGAAAAACCTCTTTGGGTTCTGCCGGCTTCCCAGGACTCCCAGCGTGCCAGTCTTACACAAGTTAAAAGCAGATGCAGTACTGTGCAAAAGTCTTGAGCTACCCCTCATTTCTTCATATGCTTCCAAAGAGCCAGACTTGTATTTTTTTTTTTTTTTTTTTTTTAATGTAGTCTTGAGGAATAGTTCTCCAGGCTTCCTGGAGGACTTTCAAAGTCATTGGCTCTCATTTTCAGTCCAGTCTCTATACCTGGCCAGTTTCAGAGGAATGTTTTTTGTTTGTTAAGCCACACAATGACCTACATATGAATCATTCAAGCATAACAAAGCCATCTAACTTAAGGCATGAACCAGTGAAGAAACTGGTGTGGATGATTACAGATGATCAGATGATGTTGCAATAAATCACTGTACCTACTGTCCCATTTTCCTAGCAAAATATAAAGAAATGACGGGGTGGCTCAAGACTTTCGCACAGTACTGTATGAAGGTAGACCACAAACCCCGGCCACAGTGAGCCCAGCTTGTGATGCTGAGCGGGTCAGCAAGAGGTCTGACTTCCTTTGTGCTGAGTCAAGGTTACAGGCCTTGCAGCTTCTACTGAATTGATGTTTGCCGCCATGGGCACCCAGATCATGGGGAAGAGAATCTCGTCTTCAGATGGCTCAAGCCAGGCAGCAGGAGGCACATACTTGTGCACTTAGGGAAACGTAGAGGCACAAGTTTTTTAGGCTCAAATGGAAACAGGCTACCTTGAGGAAACCTGTGAAAAGACAGAGAACGTGCCCACTCCGCATACACAGGGCTGGGGGTGGAAGTTGAACTTACAGCCCTGGAGGTGGCCATATTATTATTATTATTATTATTATTATTATTATTATTTCCAATGAACCCTTGGTCCTATTGGTGTGACACTACACTGTGCCACCCTAACGATATCTTCAAATGACAATTACTAAGAGACAGTGGCACACAGTTTAGTAAACTTAAACATTTTGTCCCAGTCTGCTTGATTATCAAGAGAAATATGTTCATTTGCCAACCTGGTGAGTGTATAATTGTCAAATCAGACATTACAGCAGGTCATCATGCTAAGCACAATAGACACGTTTCTCCAAATGCACTTAAATATTCACTCAGCACTGAACGAGGTCATGCAACATTGCAGGCATCACTTATTGAAGCAGGGGGCAGGTAATCAGTATCCTGCTTACATCAAAGCAGATCTTTTCAATGCAGCAGAAGCATGGCAGGCATCTGTCAAGTTTGAATTTAAGAGTCATTTTGCGGCGAAAGAGAAAATAGAAAAGGTCAAAGCTCATTGAGTGTGGGGGGAGGAAGAAATTTGGGTGAGAAGATGCCCCCACCACACACACACAACTCGGCAGGCATTAGTTATGATACGGGACTCCTGATGACCAAGTTACTGGTTGCTGTCTTTCTACAATTGGAGGCGGAATGTGTGCAGGGGAACTACAAAAGTACCTGTGTGTGGAGCTGAAGCTTCACTTTAGCCACCGCCGTACTGAGCGGTCACAGTCACAGCCGAATCAGGCCCGTAGGCCCCATTGTTTTCCCTCCTTCAGACATCTTGTTTCCCAGCAGGGCCTTTGTAGCTGGTGTCACTGCTGTCTGACTTTTACAGCAATGTGCCCCTTTGTTATTCTACAAGGGGAATTAAAAAAAAAAAAAAAAAACTTTAAAAACTTGAACTGCTAAAATGGGTGAGTGGAAATTAATTATCACCAGAACCGTGGAGCTTTTGAACCCCTGACTATCGTTCTTACAGTTTTCGAAATGCATTTTCCATCCTTGTTATAGATTTGTCTTCCTGTGCTTTTATCAGGCCAAATACGGCTCAATTGGAAGATAAAAGCCTTAGAATTATTAAGAAAGATTAGAACAAATGCTAAGTCTTCCAGTATTGCAGTTTCATTGCCAGTTTAGTCTGATTATATTGTAGCATTTCCTATTGGACACAGAGGGACTAAAGTGTATTACATTTAATTAAGAATATTATGTGAATGAAAACAATTTACAACATTAAGTTTTGACTTGATGAATTTCACTGGTCTGATGTTATTATCTGAGTCCTAGTTACTTTCCAGATGCTTTGTTTGCATTGTTGATATCTTGTTGCTCTTGAGTTTGTTGGTTTTGATGAACATCAGACTTGGTCACTAAGTGACCAAAAACTCTCAAGAGGCCCATAAATCACTGCTCCACTGTACTTTGAGTGGTGTGCTTGGCTCTGAGTGATTTTTATTGGCTCCAAATGATGCGATTACCCAGCCTCAACAGTTTTTGATCTTTTTGCATTAAAGGATGGTATAAAAAAAGGATTTCATGGCTGACAGTTAATTTAGCAGTTTCTGTGGATGTTGTGATGCCCCTAATCGGGGAAGGCTTAAGCTGGGTGATGACTTCTGTTAGTGCTCAGCGTGACTGACGTTTGACAGGGGATTATGCTGTGGCCTGCTCTGCCTAAACTGGAGGGCAAAGCTTCCGGAAGGTCATTTAGGTGGATGGAGAGGGGCCTGTACACTACTTTTGTTGGACTGCTCAGTTGATCAGTCTTGTCCTTTGAAGGGGTTTTTGCATTATATTTTTATTTTCAGGCTGTAAATATACTGTGCATTTTAATGACAGTGTCAACCACTCTGGAAAAGATTGTGTGTGTTTTCCATTCAAAAATTAAAGAATGAACCCTGTCTATACTGGAATCCACTAGCGTCAGTCAGTGTGATAGAAATGAAGCAGGAGGTTGCTGGTTCAATTCCCAGCAAGACAGGTATTACTAATTCTGTTAAACTTACGAGAGGCTTTGGAAACTCGAGTATGATGAAAGTGGATCTAGAGGAAACCTTAGAGAGGGTAGCTCTCTGTGTTTTTGTCAACACTAAACACTTGCTTATGGATGCAGAGGGGTTGAGGTTGATACCCAGGCAATATGGAGTGAGGCCCTTGAAGGCGAGCTGGGCGTGGGTCCAGCCCTGCATCGTATACCAGCTCAATCACTCCATCCTGTGTGTCATCCTCATTAACTCTAATGTTCATCCCTCAAGTGGATTAGGCTAACAGAGAAAATAGCTATTTTTAAAGGTGCGGCGCATACAATTTAATCAAATTGGTAGCCTCAAGAAAAATAAGACTAATTTTAATTTAGGGCTCCTTACATCTATATTTATCTAACTGGCAGAATTGGAAGCTGACAATAACTGGATTGGAAAATATGTCGATAGGGCAGACGTGCCTGGTGTCAGTGTGAAGGCTGAGTTTGTGTCTGTGTCTGTACATCTACTGACCGGGTCACAAGTAGTTCAAAATAACAGGGCCCCAATTGAAGGAAGAATGTTTTTAAACTCACTGATTTGTTTTACACATACGGTATGCTGGACTCTGCGGTCTGATTTTTTTCCTGAGTGTCACTTTCAAGCATTAAAGGAACTGGACGGTAATTAATACATTTATACTTTGCCGATCTGCTTGTGGGAACACCTCCACTCGGCCAGATTACTCTTTAAAATAGTGCCGCCTTTTCTGATACAATGTCCGGTCGGGTCATTTTGACGCGCCTGTGAGTGTTAAACGGAAGGAGCGTTCCGGTCTCCTCAAATCTGAAGGCGCTTTCAGTGCGATCCGTATTTTTGGTGCGCTCGGGAATCGGAACAGGAGCTGGAATGCGGGCTGCCGACGGAGAGGAAATGGGAGCCGCGCAGGGATAAATCCAGAGCAGGAGAGCCGGTCTCGAAGAACTGTGTCAGACGGGTCGGTGTCTAATTACATGACACGGGTCTACAATGATTACTCTATGAAAATGAGACGCTGGATTGAGTTTGCTAATTGCACCGAAAAAAGAATTGAACCAATTTTGACTAAAAAGGCAAACATTTATTTGAGAACTATGTAAATTAGAAAATTAATAGGATATTTCAGAATGCTAGGCAATGCGAATCAAAATATGGGCTTTGTTAGTTATATACAACATGTATGGTTCAACGTATAACCCTAATAGAGGGCAAGGGCTTAAGACCACAGTGTTGCCAGTTCAGATCTCTGGAGGTCCCTAAAATAAAACTACTCTGGTAAGACTGGCAGATTGTTTGTTTGTTTGTTTGTTTATTCACCTGTCATTGGGTGCCTGTTGCTCTGATTGGTCAGATACCGGAAACAAAACCAGACAACAGTCAGAGGCAGAATGTCTCAAACATTGTCACTATGAGACAGTTCCTTTAAATACCTTGTAAATATTTCATATTTCCCATGCTTCAGATGGAAGTATCCTGAGATATGGGCTCTTTGGTCCCCCACCCATAATACACTCCACCTAGTTTCAGGGTTTGGGGTTACAGCGCTGGCGTCAGCTTACTGCTGTCTCTGTTTTTTGCATCAGCCCTGGGCTGTCCTCAGTGGATTATTTATAGTTGTAGGTAGTTGAAAGAATGAAGATCAAAAAGTGTGGCATTTTACAGTGCATTAGCTACCAACATAACTTGCATTCTGCTGCAACGAGAACACTATTCACAGAAAGAAAGCTTTCTGCCCTCTGTGGTGTCTGTCAGGAATAGTTTGGTCTTTTTGAAGAGGAACCAGAAGCTATAACCATCTTAGGGCAGCAGGTGGAGTAGCAGTTAAGGGTTGAGTCCTAGGAGGGCTCCCTGTTTTAGTGGCTTTGAGCAGTGTACTTCACTTGAATTGCTCCCATGCAATATCCAGTGTAAATGTGTAAAAACTGTTAAGTGGACCTGGCTGAAGGCGTCACTTTAAGCAGTGAATTGTCAGCCAGCGGGCGGCTTGGTAGCATGTTATGTGGAGCCATCGTGATGCAGACTGCAGCCACCCCCTGTGGAGAGGAGACGGAAACCACATGTGTCACCCTCTGTCAACGTCTCCGGTCAAATTGGTGCCGTGGTTAACTGGCAAGAGACTGGGACCCAGGCTTTGGTTTACAATAGCACAAGTGCAGATGTGGCGTGAGTGACGTTGGCAGGACAGTTTGTATCTTTTTTTGGGGGGAAACAGCTGGAGTTTTTGCTTAATTACATTTGGGAGATTTTACTGGGATATTATTGTAGACTTTTGCCCACAAATAGGCAATTTGTTGTTTGTATCCCTAGATTTTTTTAATCTGTCTGATGTTTAACAATATACTCCAGGCTATATTTTCTCCTTTGTTCCATTAGGTATAAATGAATCAAGCGGTGGCTAATTTGCGCATTTGTTTACAATATCCTGTCAACGTCAAATGCATTGGCGCAGCTGAAATGCGATTAAAATCATCGCATGCCATAGGGCTGATGGACATAGATAGGCCAGACATGCAGCTCTGAGGCAAGTTTCTCGGGAGAAGTTATAAATGAAGTCAGAAGTGTATTTGTAATTTTACATTGCTTGTTTTTGTTTTTCTTCCTTATGAGTGTAATGATAATAATTAAGACTCCATCCTCTGTCTTTGTGGGTTTTTTTTTTCTTTAGATTTATGCACATCTGTCCTCTGAATGTAGCTGTACATTTTCATTGTTTCCAGTAGTGTGTTGTTCGGGGTGCCTGGAAGGTTTTTTTTTTTTCTCTCCTCCCCTCTCTGAAGTAATTTCAGCTTCCACATATAACTGCTAAAAAAAAAAAAAAAAAAAAAAAAAAAAATCAATCCATATGGTTCCACCAGTGTGAAATAAAAAGATGTTTTAAAAATCCACTAAATGCTTTTGCAAATCTTGCTTTTGTTGTTTTGAAGCAAACACTGCAGGCCTAGGAAGTCGTGTGTTACGTATGGTGAATTGGCAGTCGCAATTCTGTGCTGCTGGGGCCGGGGCCTCTGCTCTCCACGTGTGCCGAGGCTCTTTGCCGCGGCCACCCTTCTCCGTGGGTGCTGGGGCCGGGGCCTCTGCTCTCCACGTGTGCCGAGGCTCTTTGCCGCGGCCACCCTTCTCCGTGGGTGCTGGGGCCGGGGCCTCTGCTCTCCACGTGTGCCGAGGCTCTTTGCCGGATCTTCTGCTCTCCAAGTGCCTATGCTGGGTAACCAGTTATTCCACAGACTGTTACAAGCTTGACTGTTTTTCGTGGGGCTGTTGTGGTGTCTATGGAGGCTGGTCTTATACCTACAGTCCAGCTGACTTCCCATCCACAAACTGGCTGTAATTCAGCCTGTCTTTTGGATCCCTTTCCCTCATCTTCCTGCACACATCTCCGTGTTTTAATCCAGCAACCTCTGGATCTCCTGATTTTCACTGAGAATCTAATACAATTTGATGTTAAAGGTAAAATGGCAAGTGGAATACAAGGTACAAATTACAGGTCTGCCATTTATGTCCTGACCCCTGCTAGACATGGCTGGTCATTGCCATCCTGTGCCCCTCATGCCCAGCCATCCAGCCCAGCTCCTTTGTCCTGTCTAGGGGAGCTGGAGCTCATGTCTAACTGACCACATCCTGCCAGCCATTTGTAGTGTTTCATGGAAACCACTGTACCTCCGAAACACACACACGAGTATGCACACGCGGGGCCTATGGAAAAACGCATGTGGAAGCAGACAGCGAGACTGGCGAGCTGCAATGGCAGCTTGGAGTGAGGCTCCCTGTGGAGGTGACACAACACCACCGTGGTATCTGGACAGGAGATAACTTCCAGGGTCCAGTGCAGATTTATGGCTGCTTTCCTGTGATTGTTTGGTTAAGGGAAGAGAAAAAAGCGTACGCTGCTGTTGGCTAGGGGAAGCCAAATTATAGAGGAGAGGGCCTTTTAAGATGTGAAATGACCGTGAATTAAATCACCCTTGCCACACTCAGTTAAAGCTATCAAAACAGGCTTCTCCCCGCAGGAAGAAAGCAGGGACGTATGTCTGTCCGTGCTTTACACTAAAGACCTTTTTGGGTGGTTTTATGTTCTCGGTCTCACTGTTTAGTGTGTTCATGTAATGAAGCTACTAGCTCACAGAAATGACCAGCTATGACACACGCATCATCACTGTGTTCAAAGGTGGTAGATGGCCACCAGGCCGCAGCCCCCACCCCGGCAGTTCTGCTTTTGACACATCTCTGCTGTGGGTGGGGGGAAAGTCTCTCTAACCTGACCTAGTTTACACACACACACACACACACACAGTTGTGTAGCGCTTTATTTCTGTCCCCCGCCTAGCAGAAATGGAAGTTTGAAGTGACCTTATGAGAGTGTATGTTTACAGCCATGGGTCACCATCCCTTATGTCAGAAACTCGAGTCTGTGAACCCTGACCTTATTTATCATGAGATCATCCTAGAAGTTGCTGCCGAGTCACTACATTCCCACAGTCCCCCTGCCTCACTGGGGGGTGCTGGACAAGGATAAGGCTTAAGAAGTAAAAGTGCAAAAAGGAAATAAAGAAATTATGCACCCATCAGTCTTGCATTACCGCTTATCCGGTACAAGATTGTTGTGAGCTGAGTATTTTCCCAGAAAGATGGGGTCCAAATTGGGGTAGATGGTATACTAGCCTGTAGCAGGACACACACTGGAACACTAAGCCCCGTCTGGAGAAACCAGCTTACATAGCTGCATGTTTTTGCTCCATGGGAGGAAACCAGAGGTTTGAAAATTGTGAAAAAGAATATGTAATATTCAGTCCCATGTTTAAATCACAATTTCACTAGATTACGTCTCGAGAAAACCCCAGGAAAGCAGATTTTGAGCCTCGCTTTTTTTTTTTTTGAATTTTTTTTTAGCAGCATACCTATGAAACAGCCTGTCCTCACATCTCAGCAGTCAGTCCTGCCTCTCTTTATTCTTTCTCTGTGCGCGGTCTGTATCCTGGTGACTGTGAAGCATGGAGACGCACATTCTGCAGCTTGGTCAGTACAGTTCAGCATAGCATTCTACACTGGCATGTCCTGGAGTAAAATGTTGTGGTCCACCCAGGATTCTGCCAGATGACGAAGGGGATGTTTTGGCTCTGCATGTGTTTCATAAGACTTTGTAAATCCCAGGAGTCTGACCTATTTATCATCTGTTGCATGGGGGGCAGAGCTAGCTTTCTTATAAAAGTGCCAAAATGAGATTTTTCTGGAAAATGGAAAGACGGGAGTGGCCTGCATTTCGTGTCGGAAGAGCCAGAGGACCCCTGGTTTGTCCCTCAGCCAATGCCATTGGGTTATCGATTCTTGCACAGAATGCGACGTGCAGACGCGTTCAGGGTGGGCCCTGCTGCTGCCGCCGTAATTGGGCAACGGGAGTGAGTGTGCTCCGCCGTGGGCCTGTTCTTTCGACTGCTTCGGAAGAGCTGCAACGTTCCGTACACGCATCAAAAGAAAACCACATTAGAAGGATGTCACACACTTGTGAGACTCCTCTGCTGTGTCCTTACCCCACTCTCCTTGGTTCTGCATTGTGAGTTCCTGTTAAGCTTTCATGTGGCCGCTGCAGGTTCACCATAACGGCAGAGGAAAGATTCATGGAAAGACTGACTTGGGGTCCACTCCATCAGTACTTGTCAAATGTACATGTGGGAGGTTACCCTACATGTGAGCTAGCAGCTTTACAGTTAGACTGCAGTAATCCTAACTTATGAAGTGTCTGCTGGCGCACTTGCATTTAAAAGTGAGTCTTAGCCTACAGTGGAGCAGCCAGCCTCCCCCTCCCCAGGCCACAGCAGTGCTGTAACATCCTCCGTGCTGTTCGCCCCTTAGAAGGAAATGAATTGTTAATTGTGTGCCATTATTTCTGCCAGCATGTAAATTCTTATTACACGTGTCTATTTGTTATAATGTATTAGGTGGAAAGCAGGCCAGACAATCACTTAATGCACTTCATTAAAATAACCTTGAAGTAAATGACTATCCAAGCATTCATTTGGCACACTTAAATTATATAGCATGATTTAAGGCGTTCTTAATATTTTAATAAGGTTCATATTTTACAGCGGTGTCAGTCCACTGAATGTTAAAGTACCATAAGTGAACTTGAGGAAAGCCGTGTACTGTTTCTGTTGTGTTTTTTTTTTTTTTTTGTCTCATTCCTGTAGTGTGTGGCAACATTAAATTAAGATTTTTTTTTTTCTTTCATTTCTAATTATGCGAACAGTACTTTGAAAATGAGGCTTGACAAATCCGAGCAGATGTGATGACTGCTGAACACGGAGCCGACTGCTTTTGCACCTATGAAATTAACGGTCAGGAGAACTAGCCTTATCTGCTTGGTGATCAGTGACGGTGCTGCATCTCAGTTTCCAAAGCAAAAGCCGTGCTTCCCTCCTCCTGCCCCTGGTAAATGCCAGGGCCGGGCAGATACTCTAAAGATGAAGCTTGGCATACTGGCATCGACGTGCCGTCTTGCTGCTGTTTTGCAGGGCCCCACCCCCACCAGCAACCGACCTGAGGACGAGCTTGAGCGCCTGACCAAGAAGATGCTGTATGACATGGAGTACCCCCCGTCCGAGGAGTACTTCGGTAAGATGGCTTCCTGTCTGTCGTATCTCTCACTCCCTCTGTTTCCTTCTCGATCTCGTCTGGACCAGCGTGAGCTGGGAAGTGCGTGTGCGTCGGGCATGGAGTCCAAGCAGCATGCTCACGGACACGATCCGACCTGAACTCGGCCCGTGAGTCATGAGCGCCGGGCTAGATAAAACTCACGTGAACCACAGCCGTGCCGTGCGTTGGAGTAGAGGCCTGCAACCATGGCAACAAGTGCCCCTCATTATTCTGTTAATTATTGGAGTGGCCCGTGTTTGTGCCTCCGTGTGTGTGTATATGTACAGTATTGGTCAAAAGACTTGGACAAAGACAAATGCTTACGTTATGTTTATGCTGGTCTTAAAGTATGACTTGATGTCAGTTTATACATTTCAAAACATCCTTTCAGGTCACATCAGAATTGACAGTGTCCGTCCAGTATGCCCATGTATTTGTTGAACCTGACACCTTGTTTCGTTAAACACCTCATTAAGTTAATCAGCTAAGTGAGCTGCTGGAGAAATTGAACAAATATATAGAATGGTTGAGGTGCTCTTAAGGAGAGGTTTGGGAACCAAAGCTGAGTTGTTCTAGCCATCCAAGCAGATATCAGTAACATTTTGGAGAAAATACATTTTTTGCATTTTATTCCCGTATGACTGTTTATTTTTATGTATCCTGATTTTAATTTTTTTTTTTTTTTTTTTTTTCTGAGCAAATATACTCTTATTGCCCAGATAAATGCCTTTTATTTGCCTGCCTAAATCTTTGGCACAGTGCAGCATGTCTGCGCATGCTTGGTAAAACATATTACCTCCCCAACAGTGAATTTCTACAGGTGTCTGCTAAAGCAAACAAGTGTAAAACCCAAGGCAGTAGTCAAGTGCATCTGTCAATAAAGAAAAATGTTTTGATTGCATAATGTGTGTAATGTTGCTCTTGCCTAAAGTTCAATCACTTCTTTCCCTGCCTGCAATTCAGAGCAACCGTCTGTTGTATAGGTCATAAAAAGATAAAATGTATGCCATTCATTCAAGTGATCTGAAATAACAGTACTAGCTCTACCCCTTTGTTTGCCTGCACCTTTACCGTGATTGTTTATTTTTAGCATTTTTCACAATGGTGCAACAGCACAGCTCTTGCAAGATCAGCCTCTCGGTTAGAAGCATGTTAAGCTGTACACCCAAGCAAAACTAGCTCCCTTTTGTTTCTAGAATTCCTTCAAGGCCTGACCAGTTGAGTGTTGGTTAAACTGAGCTGTTATTTATGCACTGATGGCCATCCTGTTAACTTTAACTAGTCAGGTTATTTCCCTTCTGACCCCTCTCATTAATGAGGTGTTCAGCCACAGAACTGCCTGTCGCTGGATGCACCAAGCTCTTTGGACTCCGCTGTGTATGACAATCCCAAGAAGGTGGCGATATCTGGGCCGCCATGTCTAGCACCCACAGTCACACCACGTTCAAAATTGCCTCCATCAAGGACCTGTGTCATTCTCATGCCTAGCTGCACAGTAACTGAAACTCCTTATCCTGTCTACGTCTTCTGTATATGTGAAGTTACAGCTACATAATTCTGTTTGTTGGACCATTAAGGAACAGATGTACCTATTTAAGTGGCCATTGAATGGGAGTGTGTATGTATGTGAGTATAATATATTTTAATATATTAAAATTGAATATGTGTATCAAAGGGCCTTGGAGCTGTGCCGTCTCGGCTTGCAGTCTTTCCAGTTTCCTCAAAATCACTTTAGTTTGCATAGAGAGGGTCCTCT
This sequence comes from Gymnarchus niloticus, assembly GCA_009936485.2. Lineage (NCBI taxonomy): Eukaryota > Metazoa > Chordata > Actinopteri > Osteoglossiformes > Gymnarchidae > Gymnarchus > Gymnarchus niloticus. Next base: position 12,880 of record JAACJT020023504.1, on the reverse strand, counting down.
TTTTCAGACCGTATCTGGTGAACAGGTGCACCCTTTGGAGAAGTAAAAACCCCAGAGAGGACGAGATTTTCTCCGTGACCCACGTTCCCTTTCTGAATTCCCTACCCGATCCTAAAGAACTCCAAACCACAGAGATCCCGGCATCTGCTTTATGATGGCTGTGGGCAGGTATTAGAAGAGAACAGGGAGAAGCAAGAAGGAGAGAGAGAGAATGCTGAGAGAGAGAGAGGTCCATGTCCCTTCCCCTTCTGTGGAAAGACTGGCTTGAGAGGTAAAGCCACAGCATACAGTTGATGCAATTATTCTAATGGGCTTTTATGTTTTTAAAATTATTTTTCTTCTTATTTGCTCCCGCTTAAAATCTAAATTTAACTCTGCACCCAGCTTACATCACTGTAGACTCTTCCGTATGCATGCAAAAGTTCCACTGGAAATTTAATTAAGGCTTACTGCTTGCTGGTATTTAATTCTGTTAGACTGTTTTTCTAGTTCCTAGTTGTGTTTGTTTCTAAATGGTGCTTTTTTTTTTTTTGTTTACTAGGAAGTGTTTCAATAACATCCTTAAATGGTTTTCTTATTAATAGGTCCCAGAATCTGAATACAAGACCGGTGACCTTATGAAATGAGGGTAAAGTGTTGTGTAGAAGCCTGACGGTGATTCTTCCTTGGCCTTTAACTTGGTTAGTAATGGTTGCTTAAGACGTGCCACTGCCAAGTTTTCAGTGCATTGTGGGAAATTGCTGACTCATTAGAAGGTACCTGTCCAGCCAGTGTGAGCTTATGCATTCCTACGCACTCATGATTGCACTGTAGCTGTTCATGTACCCTCGCTTCAAAACAATGGCATTGTCAAATTTAAATTGGTGTTTAATTGGTTATTTGGGGTACAGTCATGTGACCAACTTCGATATTCAGATGTCATGAAGGAATCTGAATGGCATGTTTTGCTCTCCCAAAGCAATTGGTGTGACGTTCAAGCAATAACATTTTAAGGTGACTGTAGATATTCCTTTTCTCACACTAACTGGAATAATTTACTTGCCCTCCTAAGTGGATTAGATAGCAAAATATACATTTAAACATAAAATTAGTCCATCTTACTGAATTTTCCATACATTAAGAATTATTTATAGTTAGACTGTGGTGGAAACCATTTATGAGTTTGCGTGGGAGAACCTTGTCCTCTGGTTCTCTAACCGCGTTGAAGGAGGTAATGTCGTCTTCTGAGTGTGGCTGCAGGTCACAAACCTCCAAACGAGGATGAGCCAGATGCATAAATCATGCTTTATGTCATATTCTTTACCCTTCATTTAGTATCCTGCAGTCCACTTATTTGTTTGTAGGGATTGTGAAACTGTATAGAATGTGGTGAGAGAGACAAAGATGAGCGCTGCGACCTGAAAAACTGGAAAGACGCTGGAGAATTCACTTTCTCCTGAGGGCACCTCTGTGCTTGTTCAGTGAGCACCAAGGAAAAGTTAGCTCTGGATATTTATTCTCCTGTTCTTAGTTACAAGTACTCTTGTGATTTATATGAAATCTTCAAGAAGAATCCAGGAAAGGTTATCAAACTACAATAAATGGGGGGGCAAATGGAACAGCTTACGTAGCTTAATAGGTCGACAAAGCTAGCAGTTAGTGCTTGTGAAGTGCGCCGTCGTCTGTACCTATGCAGAATTAAAGGAAACCCTGCACGTCAGCATGCATTAATGGGATTTGCGTTGGGCAATTTTGAGCATTGTTCTAGGTACTCGATTTAATGGTTGAATGCATTTATGTTTGATAGCCTTGAGAGATACATCTCGGTTATTTCGGTTTAGGATTCTCTTGCTTGGATACGTCATGAGGAGTAGAGTATAAACCGCTGGAGTTGACGTGCCCACGGACTGGGTCGTGTCTGACTCCTGCTCGTTCTCTTCACAAGAGCGACTGGCCGACATCAGATAGGATGAGGTTCTCAACTGCAGCACAGATGACTCATCTCTCGGTTCCGTTTCGTGTTGTTTTTTATTTATTTTATTTATTTTTTTTATTATTTAGCCAAGTCTATTGTGGCAAATTCACCGAACCTTAATCCTCATAAACAGGCATATGAAAAAATATGAAGGAATTTAAAGATACTTGTATTTTAAACCAAAAAAAGTAATTTAAAAAGAGGAACACTTTAGACTCCTCAAAATGCTTTATTAAATATTTATTTGTCCAGCACATTAAGCTGCTAGTTGTTCATTTCTGTGCGTTAATTTCGTTTCTGAAGTTCGGTGACCTGGTTTAAGGTGGTGTCCTCTGCTTAGGTTAGGGTAAACACAACCAGGTCTGTTACTATGTGTCTTCTCTGTTGAAGACAAGAAAGAAAGCAGAGTTTTGCATTGTGAGGACTCCTCGAGTCTCAAGGCCAGCACCGTGAAGGCAAGCAGTGCCAGCCCAGGTTGGCCCAGTTCAGCTTGGTTTAGTGCACAGCGCAGGCTGTCTGTGATCTCCTCTTCAGCATTTCTAAGCGCTTTCTAAGTGTCATTGATTTAGGTCTGAAACTGGTGACACAGTCTGTAAGTTTCCGATTCATTACTTGAAAGTAATCAGATAAAGAAGGGCATGTGTCTGTATCAGTTATCAGGCTGATATTACTGCCTGCGGCACATTTGAATGGATCAGACCTGTTTATTTTGAGAGCTTACTTTTGAAGTAATTGGAAATTGTCAAATAAAGTTTCGTCTAAGTGTAGGATTTGATTCAGATTTCAACACTATTGAAAGCACAAACACATCATTATCGTGGCCAGGATTTGGACCTGCTGAATTCTGGACGAGTACTTAATTCGAAGAACATTGGGCCTCGTATGCAGGCCTGTTCAAAGATGTCCTGACCTACTCTTTGATAAGATCATTTTACTTTTAAAATAAAAAATAAAAATTTCATTTTTGTCACATGCTCAGCCTATAGGCTAATTCTATGTGGCGAATTTGGTTCAGATCTATCCCAAGCAGAGAACCATCTACTCTACTAGTTTTCAGTGCTAGTGGAACAGTGTTTTTCTGATTCTTACCTAGTGGTTTTGTAGCATTCTGGTGTGATCTGAGAGGGTTTTGTATACCGTTGCCTTTGGACCTGATGAATTCTTCCTGCCAAACCATATCAATATAAGACCTCAGAGTATGTTGTTCACAGCTTGTGCAGACGGATGGTTGTTCCATTTAATTGCAAAAGAAAATAAAACAGCGTCTGACACTGAAATTGATTCTCAGGCCTCTCTGTGTAGTGCGTTGCGTAATTGTCTGCTGCGTACCCTGGAACTGCCGAATTGAACGGTCACATTTGGGATCGTCACCGAAACTTAAATTATGGGGGGGGGGCAAAAGAATAAAATCACTGAACTAAACTTAATTTAATTCCTAATATCTGAAGTTTTTTTTTGCCTGATTCTATCAGCCTGAAGAATTACAAAGAGAGAACGGTCTGAGATATCTCTAAAGCCCCATTATTTCAAGATACCACAAATTAAATTGTGAGTGTCATTAATTGGGTTGACGATATCTTTCATTGCGTTGAAGACATCTTAAACTCAATTAAAGATATCTTCAACTCAATTAAAGACAACCACGTAACATTTTGTTGCGGTCTTTTTCTTCAGTGCTCTTACCCCGTTAAGCCCATGAACCTCTTACTGACAGTTTTGACTTGGGTGCCTCCGTCAGTATAAAAAACACAAAGTATGAATTGTCATTTGCATTGAAATTAATTGCAAGTTAAATTGTATTTGGTGGGTGCAATAAGTATAACATCTACAGTATATGCATATTCAGAAAAACTTGACACTGTTTAAAATGATCCTGCTGCTGCTGTGCAAAGTCTAGCCAGGTGTATGCTGCAGCATGGGATGAATCACCCTGGTTGTTGACCCATGCCGTCTGACCTTGTGTCCTTTGACCCCAGGACGCTGCTCCACCTGTGGTGATAATGTGGTGGGCGAGGGTACTGGCTGCACTGCCATGGATCAGGTCTTCCATGTGGACTGCTTTGTCTGCATGACCTGTGGCACTAAGCTTCGTGGGAAGCCATTCTATGCTATGGAAAAGAAGGCCTACTGTGAGCCCTGTTACATTGTGAGTATCCAGCCCGTCCCATTCCTAACACTGTAATGCTGAGTGCACTAAGTCTGTCCCATTCCTAATGCTACTACAACTGGGGACAAAGCTTGGCTATTCTGTAAACTAATACAGTCTATCATAATTAGTTATGCCTTGGTCTGTTTTTCCACATTGTATGGAGTTAATTAGCCTTTTGCCAGCTTGATTATATAGGACCTGACATGTTGGCTTTCAGAAGAACTTCTCAAACATTTCAGTGCTCATCCCTCCTGAAAGTCCTGGTCCTGCCTGTGGTTCCATTTTGCCCCAGACACGAAGGCAGCACCCCGCGCATGTTCCGCTGTCCCTCCCACTGGACACTCTGTGTTGGTGTGGTGTGAGCTGGCCTCGGCCGGCCGATAGGCACACCTGTTGCATTGCTAGATCTGATAAGCGCTCAAGAAACAGACACGCCTCCCTTGCGATGCCAAAAAGCAGCATTCAGATCAAGCTCAGTTCTGAGATAGGATTACGTCCCTTTGTAGATCTGAAACTGTATAATGGTCTTCCCTGCTCCCGCTTCCTTTTTTCATAGCTAGATGTGTCTTGTGGAAATTCTGTTGTTGCTTCAGGCTAGAGATCTCATCAAAAACCGGAAATTTCTGAGTGGTGCGGTGAAATCATCATTTTCTGAAAATTCGCAAGATCAAAGTTTTCGTAATCCTGTGACACTTCTGTTTACTGTAAATGCAGGTTACACAACTGTGCCAGAATGAAAGCAGCCGAGATGTCCAAGCGCCCGCTTTACCCGACTGTCTCTCCAGAGTTCTTTTTGTGGGATTACTGGGGGTGCTTGAGTCGAAAGGGGCTGTATAGCGGTTTAGCAACTCATGGCATTATTGGGCTTCACGTGAACGTACATGCCCAGCTGTAGGCACACATGCTCTCCCTATGCTTCTGTGGGCTCCTCAGTTACTCTGTGCCCTCCCGTGGTCAGTTCAGGTGAAGTTGTAAGTCTCTGCTTGTACCTGTGTGCTGATCTCGGGGCCCTCTGCTCCGATTCGCTGCCCCTTGGTGAATCGCTTAGTGCTAATCCCATGAGCCAAGTGCGTTGTGTAGATGTCTCCGGTTTGCCTGGCTAGCCCCTCGTTCCCCCTTTTCACCATAGTTGCCATTAAATGTGAATGCTTGGGCCTTTTAGTGTTTTTGTTTCTTTCTATTTTACCATGGAAAGGGAAAGAGGAAGTAGGATAAAGTAGTGCTGCAGAGTAGTCCTCAGCCTTTCAGGGAACTGAGTGTCGCTCTGATGGTACGATTTTGAGCTGCAGGTGGGGGGTGAGGGTTAACCTGAATGCTGTTGTACCCCTAGTGCTCAAGTGTTAATGGGAGTCATTCACTGTTTTTCAGTGGGATTACAGTCAGCTGGTCAGATGACATTGCTGGTACTTATGTGCTACAACTAACAATATTTCAGTCAGTCAAGCTGAAGCTCAGTGCATTTGCGTTCAGTGTATTTTCATAATGCATCAGGACTTGTTTCCTATTCCAACTCTGAGGAGGCTAATTTTGCGTAAGAACCCAGCCAGCTGTAGTCTGCATTCCCAGAAAAGATTGGCAGGACTCCCTTTGTGGAACCCATCGGTTATTAAGGAACCCACCCGATGGTGAAATCATCCCAAGCAGAAGGCCTTGCTGTAATCACCGCAGTGTCTTACCGTCTTCTGAGGTGAGCTGAGGAACTCCATCATGACTCGTTTCTTCTGAGAAGAAGGAAGGAGATCCCTCTGAATAATTCACATGGCGTTTCCCAGAAGCCCCAGGTGGTGGGCACAGGATTGTGGGAAACCTCACAAGATGCTTTATGTGGCACCTGGCCATCAAACCTCCTCTCACTGGTTGCATTTTTAAGGAGGCGGTTCGACACTCACCTGCCTGGGGCCCCACACCATGCTGACGTGGAGGCCGAGGATGATGACAACGCTCTTCCCTTGCTATTCTGCAGGCTCTTTGTAATGCTGGACTGTCAGCGTCAATGCCCTCTGGTCCAGCTATGTTTATGTTCTGCAAGAAGGCCTGAGGCCACTGAAGAATCCCATTTATTTTTGCTCTTGGACTACTGAATACCATATAATACACATTGAAATGGAGGGTAGGCTATCCTGTTGGACGTTAGGACTTTATGTTTAAGACCAGTTTCATTTTGGAAGAAGGCTGTAACTTGTGTTTAGATCTAGGGAGCAGTAATAACCAGAAATGTTTATCTTCTGACTGGGGCCTTGTGGCCAGCTCAGCTGTGGCCCACGTCTCTCACGGTTGATATCTCCATCACCCTGCATATCCTCCTCATCTGTTTCCTGTGTCTCTATGCTTCACTTATCCCCAGGCTGGGTGATAGAGTCTCTCTGTGATCCCCACAACCACTCATGAATGCTAACCCCCCCCAACCACCACCACCTTTTCAGCATGGCAGCATTTATGTGACCTGCAGGGCCGCTTTTGTTCGATTCCCACTTTGCATGGAGTGTTTTCCACACCTTGATGATGCGATTAGCCACAGGGCGCTATTGTTCCCTTCTTCCCGTTTACCGTGAGCTGACAGGTCAAGGTTTGTCCTGTGCTGTTGGTGCCCCAGAGCCGTGTTTGCATACGTGTGAGGTTGCAATGAGATTAGCCCGGGGTGCGTCACACTGGTGATTTTCGGACCATGATTGTCGAGACACTCCATGTCCTCCGAATCTGGCGTCCCTCTGCATTTTAGAGTTTGGGGCTGCAGAGCATCCTTGGCCACTGGGTTCTTGTGAGAGGATCCCTGTTAAAAGCCCTCAGCATGCAAGACCCAGCCGGGGATGCGTTACATGGGCCTGCTGTGCATTCTCGGCTCACTCTGGCTGGTTACTGCTGGCTCAGGAAGTGGTGGATCCAGCCCAGGGATTGATTTCTGGTTTTCCAAGTAAAATTTGCTTTTGAGCATCACTGCTTGGTTATGCTCTGAGACCAGTTTTCTGTATATTCAGTCACCTCCAGATGTGACAGCCAGGTGGAGGTGCTGCCTAAGTCTCCCTATCCCTGAGTGCTTCACTCCTTCTCACCTTCACATCTGCTACTCATACAGCTTTGATCTCAGTACCTAAGTCTGTTATGGGGGGGGGGGGGGGTCACTGAATCATTTGAACTGCCTTTACAGTATTATACACTAGAAAGTTGTAGGTTCGAATCCCGTGACAGAGAGTGCTCATATCACCACTGGACCCTTGAGCAAGGCCCTCAACTACTGAAACTGCTCTGTGCGTGCTGGATAAATGGCTGACCCCAAGCTTTGTGGTGTGGAGAGCCAGATAGAATAGCGGGGGAAAATCAACACATTCCTACCTAGCTAATGGCATACAGAAGTGTCGTATAAAACACCATTAACATTGTACACACACAGATACGGTTACGTCTCTTACCAAACCACTTTTGCAGCTGTTATGCCTCTGATTAGGGACGTTCATTTCATGAATGAAATAATGCCAGACCCACCAGGGCTGAGCTCCGTGGTTCAGATTGGATGTGACATGCACTCACCCTCCTGTATAAATATTTAGTGACGCTCAGGTCTGTTCACACAGGAGCTGCTCCACTCGCAGCCCGACCCAAAGCCTTCTCCTCCCCGACTCCTGACTGATAAAGTGCTTTGGCCTTCGAGCACTCACTTATTTCATTATTTTTTTTTTTTGCCCCGTGGATACCTTTCATGAGTGGTGAGCACAACCTTGTTATGCTGGCTTATCCAGACTGGTTTTTGCCCAGACTCTCTGTTCTCAGACTTTCTTACCTTTGAACAGACTACGTTTCCACAAACAGGTTTGAGCACTTGCAAAACAAGGGAAAACAAACAAAAGTTCAAACTGTTTGTTTGTACTGTGATCATACACTTAGCACGGAGGAATGAAATTTTACAAACGGTAGCTGGCTAGAGCCCATTGTTCATCTCATTCGTTTGGATTGTTAATATCGAACCCGTGGCCTGTGACTCCCCGCCTTGACCATGCTGCTAGTTTCGAAACCCCCGCTGCCTTTTGTGTTTCCTTTGCTCTCGTTTGAAATGTCTCGCAGGTGCTTTCCGTTTTGTGGCGTTTGTGTTCCCAAATCAGTATTAAGAGAACACAAACTGGTCCTAATCCAAACCATATCATTGTTCCTCAGTGTGTCATTGAGTAAATCCCAGTGTTAGTGCTTGTTTATGCCAGCTGTGCTTTCTATTCTTTTTACTGTGTCATGTGATGAAAATGTGCAAGCGCTCATTTTCAGCTTCTGTGCAGAATACACCTCTTCTGCAAACAGACCAAAGGATTTCAGGGCAGTGACTCATTTCTGCTGTAAAATGATTTCCTCTCCACTCTTTGATTTCCACCCCTCACCCGCGCCACGTTTGGCCCGAGGCTTCGTTCCAGCCCGTCTGTCGCGTCCCGGGGTCGAAGGTCAAGGCGCTGGCCTTTCAAAGTCACCGGTTTCGTCAGCCGCTCGTGGAAGTGGTCTGCTGTCGTGCCTGCTTTGGACAAGCGTGCACATACCTGAACAGCTAGGTTCTTGCAGTATCAAAAATGGTTGGATGGATGGATGGATGGATGATTCTTCTTTTTTGTCTTCCTGCCTTCCTTTCCTTCTCGTTTGATCAATCCTCAGGAAATTCAAGCTGACTGAATTGTAAAACTGCCCGTTAGGTATCCCAGTGATATACAATGACTTCACCCCGTGGTACTCGTTACTCGTGTTGCATTAAAAGAAACAGAAAGTGGTTATGAATGAATTCAGAAATGGAGATGCGTCCCAGATAGTCGTCCCTGCCTCGGCTCAGGCATTCAGCAAGTCCAGACCCTAATGTATATTAATGCTTTGAGAAATAATGAGCCACTTCTGCCAGCGGTTTGTTTGTGGAGTTTGAGGTGCCGCTTATGATGGTGGGGCGTATGCTGATTGGCCGACAGCGATGAAACACTAACCGCTCAAACGCAGCTCATAGGTTTAGACCTTTACCACGAACACAGCATGGTTCATGGGCTTATCTGGTAAGAGATGTCTTACTGTGTCAGGGGTCAAGAAATAATCAGAAGAGGGTGAAAAGTAAATACTTCTCCTTCAGGCTAAATAAGCTGTTTTACTTTTCGATTTGATAATTATTCTGTCAGTCTTGGCAGTTACTGAATTCATCATTTTACTTTTTTTTTTTTAAATGTTTAATTGCACGTGTAATCACACAATTCTTAAGTCACCCGGCTAAAATGTCTCTCCTCCCCCAAATGCTTCTGGAGTTGTGATGTTCATCTGGTTAATTCACTCCTAGAATGATGATGATGATGATGGGCCAGCTCGGTAGCACTGTTGCCTCACACCTCCAGAGCTGTGAGTTCAGATGAGCATGGAGTTTTTATGTTCTCCCTGTGTTTTCATGGATTTCCTCCCACAGTCCATTGGCATGTGGGCTGTGTGTGTATCTTCTGATGGACTTATCTTGTCCAGGGTGTTCTCCTGCTTTGTGACCTGTGTTGCCTTGGATGGGCTCCAGGCTCTCAGTGACCCTGTGGTTTGAAGGTGCCCGGATGAATAATAACAGTAATAATACATTACAGTTCTTACCCATTTGTAGTTGGGTATTTATTGAAGTAATTGGTGAAGCATCTTACTTGCAAGTACAATAGCGGCTTCCTGTCCCAACTCTTGGCCTGCATTGTCAGCTGACCTCGTTATTTGGATCTGATGGAAAAATAACGTGTTAAATATATCCGGTCTGGTTATATGGCTGACTACCCACAAAATGCTCAGAAAAGGAATCTGGAGAATGGAATAAGCATCTTTATAGCCCCTAAGTGGGTTTAGAGGAGGCTTCTACACAGCTTGTACAGAACAAGGGTGGATTTGGGCTTTTATCCCCTGCAAATGTAAGATCCAAATGTACAGCCGGCCAGTTCATCATCAAACTATGGAAAATCTGCGTCAACCAAGAGGTTACGTGAAAGTGAAGCACAATGAGATGTTTGGAAATGTTCCATCCGTCCAGTCAGTCAAACAATGGTTTCCATGCCCTTTGGAGAGTCTCTGGAAGCGATGGGACTCTGTTGGAGTGAGCCAGCAGGGAGTCTGGGTCGTGTTCGACATGCGTTGCCTGCTTGTCAAACTTGTTGGCCGTTCCACAGCCAAATACGGCCTGACCTCAATTTTATGCAGCGCTATCTGCCCCGACGTTTGTTTAGTCTCCCGGGCAAACACTTAGTGAAGTGCACCAAGCTGGGCAAAAGTGATACACACTGAAAAGTGTCGCGTTCTGATGCTGGATCATAATCAGTAGCCATCCCTAAATGTTTAGAGCCCTCTTGTGGCCATCTGTGCCATAATGTGCTTTTTACTGAGATTTTTCAAAAGCATTTTTTTCCCTTAATGTACCCAGGGGTTTTTTTGTATCTTCAAAAGTTATTACTGGACAAACGTACCCAATCCTGTAAGGCTTTGCTGTGATGTAAAGATTATAGCTGAGATGGGTTCATAATTCAATTTTTGAAAGGTCCAATAGTTATCCTTTTATGGAACTTCAGGAAAATAACATTCGATCCACTGTTAGGTTTTTAGAATAAACATGTATAATTCTGAAATTAAAACCGCAAGAAGTAATGGTGTCTACCCTGGAACTGTGGGGAAATGATATCACCTGCAGTGGCTATGGGATTGGTGACGTGCCCAGGGCACGGCACGTTAAAGCATCCCTTGTCGGACAGGAACAAGAAGCCAATGTTCTTTGAGGTGCTGCGTAAAACTGTCCGAACGGTATAAAAATGCCACTTGTTTGCACACTCCGTTGCCTGGTAATGGAGGTCGTCTTCTCTCTTAGCCTGGGAAATTATGCAAAATAAGATGCTCAAAGCCGGAATGTAACCGGTCATAGATCTTAATATAAATCAGCACTTCCAGGAGACTTCCGATGGAGCTGTTCCATTTAAAGTCTCATCCAGCAGGAAAAAAAAATGGCATGTTTGCATCCAGTGTCTGTCGCTTGAGCCATCAGCCAAATGCTGTGCCCACAATTCACTGGGTCTGACATGCATTGAGGTCAGCAAATGGGGGGCAAATGTTCAGTCACCCACTGTCCCTGATTTAGGATCAGTTCATCCTGCTTCAGTTCCAGCTGTATTTGGCATGGAGGTAAATATTCAAACTGACCTGGGCCTCTCTCCAACTATGGTCGTAACACAGCCATCAATGTATTATAAAAGAATGTATGGAGACTTTGCCCAGAATTAATGTTCTTTCACATTGACTGTTAATTAGGCCTGACTCCTGGCTCCCAGTGTCTCTGTGCTTTCTGGGTATTTTTACTGCTGTTTCAAAGGTCCTTTCTCAAATGAACTCCTCAGTCTGTTTTTCAGGCAGTACAGTAATGTCAGCCTAGTATTTAAATGTGCTGTCTGGATTTCACCCCCACGCAGAACACCCTGGAGACATGCCATGTGTGTGCCCAGCCCATCATGGAACGCATCCTGCGTGCCACAGGCAAGGCCTACCACCCCCACTGCTTCAGCTGTGTGGTGTGCCACCGCAGCCTGGACGGCATCCCCTTCACTGTGGATGCCACTAACCAGATCCACTGCATTGAGGACTTCCACAAGTAAGGGTGCCACCCACTGACACACTCCTGTTTGCTTGCCCCGCCCATGTGTCCCACCCCCTTTTTGGTGCCGGTGTTCTTTACTGCATGCGTACCTATTTTTTTTTTTTTTGTTAATGCGTACCATTTTCCATGATGTTACACACAATGCAATATCTTAACTTTGAGTAAATTCATTATCTGCATTGGAGAATATCAATACAAACAATGTTATTTCCAGTATCATCATTTGTAAATAAGAAAAATTACAAAAACTATGCAAAGCATAGGGAATTTGAGGGAACCTTATATTTGGAATTTAGTGAATCAGTTAGCATATGTGTAACTTTGAAGCTGAGCGCTTGTCTTGTATGCTCGTGTGCCCCACCATCTGCTCTGTGTGAGGGGTCCCCTACGTGCTCTGAGTATCTCCCTGGCCTGAAGGAGCCCACCCCCTTTCTCCCTGGCAGGAAGTATGCCCCACGTTGTTCTGTATGCAAGGAGCCCATCATGCCGGCCCCAGGGCAGGAGGAGACTGTGCGCATTGTGGCTCTGGACCGCGACTTCCACGTGCAGTGCTACCGCTGCGAGGTGAGTGCCGCTCCTGGCACAGTGGCCCTCTCCTGCGGCCCTGGTTTGCTTTAGGATGCCACAAGTACAAAGCTAACAGGTCACAGTGTGGTCAAAGAACTGCTCTGGTATCCATAGGCTTCAATGGGCCTTGCTGTTGAATCCTTTAGCAAGGTAACCCAAAAGGTGCTCAGTAAAGTGACTATAAATATTACACACCTCTAGGTTCTGACCAGTGTAGGGTCCATGCGTTGTGATCTTTGACTGGTGTGGGTTCTGACTAGTGTAGGGTCTGACCATTGTGATCCCTGACCAGTGTAGGGTCTGAACTCTCTGACGCTCTGCTCCTTCCCCAGGACTGTGGCTCGCTGCTCTCGGAGGGTGACAATCAGGGCTGTTACCCCCTAGACGGCCATGTCCTCTGCAAGAACTGCAACACCACGCGCATCCAGGCCCTCACCGCCAAGGCCACCACCGACCTCTGAGGGCATCCCAGTGTTCAGTGCACCATACCACCATGCTGCAACACAGGCTTACAGTCCCAGCATCGACATCCTCTTACCTGAACCCTGTCCCCTTCGCAGTACTACTTTGCTTTTCCACTGCTGCTCATGCTCTGTTGCCCCCCCCC
>JAACJT020023503.1:5160-22246 GCA_009936485.2 Gymnarchus niloticus | reverse complement strand
GGGGGGGGGGGGGGGGGGGTGGGGGGGGGGGGGGGGGGGGGGGGGGGGGTGGGGGGGGGGGGGGGGGGGGGGGGGGCGAGTGATGGAGAGGGGAATAAAAAGAAGGCAAAAAAAGGAACAAATATTTTAAAAAGATGGATTAAGGTTATGTGGGATGATTATTAAAGGAAACTCATTACCCTTCATAAAACGACCAACATTTCTCATTAGCACAACTTGAAATGATACCATTCATCATGAACTTCAGTCACACAGAACGGGGGTATGGTGTCAAGAGCTTTAAATGTACTTCAAAGTTTGTGCTATGTATCATATAAGACAAACGGAGCTTTAAAGCACGCTGTGGTCTTATATGCAAGAACTCTAATGTAGCACCACCTAGTGTAACAGGAGACCAACATACTCTCTGTGCTGCCAAGATCAACATCTATGCCATAAAGACACGCTCCCTCACGCACGCACGCACGCACGCACGCGCACGCATGACATGCAGCCATCAGCAAGCCCCAGCGTGACGCGTCCAGGGCACAGCCAGGTGACTGGAGGTGAGATGACCAGCTTCATAGGTCTGAGAACCTGCAGCCGCCCACCTCTGTCCAAACATGAGCGTCGACTTGGTCTCAGCCTCGTTGAAGATGGAGGGTGAGCAGCAGATGATGATGGTGGTCCGGCAGTTTCCGCCCAGGGAGTCCTGCAGGATGCGCGTCATCTTGCTGTCCCGGTAGGGGACGTGCGTCTTCTGTCATATGGGGACACGAAAAGGTGTTAGTGACCCATTAGCACCAGGCACACAATTAAGTGCTGCATTACACTACACCAAACACATGGTGGCACACCGAAAAGGTGCCCTGTCCCTCGTCCCCCAGGCGCTCAGATTTAAACAGGTGCTGTAGGTAAAGCACTTTGCTTCAGAGTGAAGCCTGATGACGTCGCAACTCGATATCTGAAGCTGACTGATGCGTTTCCGTAATTCCATTTTCTTCATGCTTTTCCCAAATTTAAAGATTGAAAGGCCACTGATGTCAACCAGTATTTCGCTATTTTGCATTTAAATTTAATATGGCTTCATTAATCGAATTTCTGAACAAGCATACAAAAAACGAGTTGGTGGAAAAAGCACTTAAGCGACCAGCCAAATTGGCGATGGTCAGGGCTGCCTTGGGGCTGAATACAGTGTATGGCGCCGTGGATAATACCGCAGCTCTTGGCATCTACCCATAATCCCTCTCTGCAGCTCATCGCATCTTCCCATAACCCCCTCTCCTTCAGTAGCAAACGAGCGCTGGTGACGTCACTCAGCTCAACAACAGTGGTAGCAGGATGGAGGAAGAGGAGGAGGAGACGGCACTTACAGTTCCCTCAGCCAGAGCCGAGATGACGTTCCCCAGGGCTGACAGGGACTTGTTGATATTTTTAGCTTCATCCAACACAGCTCCTTCGGCTCCAGTTTTGCTGACCTTAAACAGATAAAACAATGCCATGAGGGGTGTTCAGGGAGGGAGCCTTTGAAACAGACGACTCTGAGAGACTTGGGTTTGAGAGGTATGGCTGAGGGTGACCGTGTTATCTTTGCCAGACAAACCTTCTCACTGCCCGCCAGATCTACCAGGTAGAGCTTCCCCGACAATTTCTTCTCAGTCTCCACGTTCTCTTGCTTGATGTTGATCAGGAAGATGCTGTGGCTTCTGGAGCTGTGCTCATTCATGTCTAGGAAGAGACCAAGGGAAATCTTGGAGATGACTACCCATGGAGAAACGGCTCAACTCAAACCTTGGGCTAACAGGATGGGTAAAAAGCTACCTGAGCCAGTGAATTATGACACTGACCCCCCCGTAAGCCAGTGTGGTCAGTGCTATTATATTTTCAGTCAACTGTTCGCATTTTGAGTCCACTTAACTCCCATTTCTACAATTGCTAGACCTATTCAATGTGACCCACAACAGCTTGTGAAAGTCTTAAGTATGACCTTCTAGTCCTTGTTGTAAAGTGATAATCCCTTGGTGTTAAACTTGAGGCTACGCACCCCAGATGGGATACCTACTTGTGACAGCAACATGCCGATTGGCTTTGCCTTCATCAATGACGTCCATCACCTCCTCTGGACTGGACACAAATCTCTCTGTACAGCCCTGTTGTAAGAGGACAGTCTTGTGCAGTTTATGCTTTTTCACTTCATAGACTGTAATAATAATAATAATAATAATAATAATAATAACAACCAGTACTTTATTAACCTTGAAACCCTTGAACCCACGACCTTTCGATCACAGGAACAAACACCTAACCTGCAGAGCTACACCACCACCCTATAAAAGCATCACAAGATCTCTTTCTGAACCCTAAGGATCTGTTTCCAGAGTGAGGCTTTGAAACAATGCCATCATCTTGGGTTACCTTGACGTAGGGTACTCTGTTTTTGTCTTCGTGAACAGCGAGGTTGGTCTTTGAAACTTTAAAGCAAAATTATACTGTCAGTCCACATATAAAATATAAACTTCCATGAATCTTAATGCTCACTTTAGTAGGGAAAACCAATAAAGGACAATTCAGATGCCATTAGGGCATTGAGCTCTCTTACCATCTAACAAGTCTCGTATTTTGTCCAGATAGATTTCAAAGTAGGAGACCTGCCGAAAGAGAATGTGCATTGTTAATGATTTCCCAATAATCAATAGCCGCACCAAGGACAGTGCATTACCTAATTCACTAATAATTAACCAAATGACTTCTGTCTGTCAGCTGCATCCCAAGAGGACAAGCCAGTACCTACTGCTACAAACCTGTTGGCAGCTAAACAGACCACTTTGTCTAATAAGATGAAACAAGCGTCTTGAAGAATGTGGTTCTCAAGTCGCAATCCTGGAGTCCCAGCAAGAAGGTATTCTTTTCTTTTATTATTTTTATTAAGAAACAGAAACCGTATACAACAAAGAGAGCATAGACAATACAAACACAGGGGAGCCTAGATTCAAAATGAAGACAGGGGAGATTGAATAACAGTGGTAGTACAATTTCAACAAAAATCTGATCTATATTCCTTTGATATACTCAGTAAATTTTGACCAAATCTGAAAAAGAAACTTCTTTCTGGATTCTAAGACAGAAGGACATTTTTTCCATTACATACATCTCATGCTGGCTACCAATCCACTCAGCATTAGTAGGAGGATTGCTTTTCAACCATTTTCTTGTGATAGCTTTCTTACTCGCTACAACAAGCATCAATAACAACTTCTTGTCATGCCAATGCTTTGACAGTGTGATAATACCTAAATATACGCTGTCACATTTAAAAGGAATTGTGACACCAAAGATAGCTTATATATTTTTGCGGATTTCCTGACAGTAAGGGGCAAGAGTTGGACATTCCCAAAAAAATATGGCAATGATTAGCTTCAGCAGAACCCCACAATCTCCAACATTTCCAGCCATCCCCTGGATATCTTTTCTGTAAAGGTGTTACAATAAATCTCATTACGTTTTTACAGCTAAATTCCCTCCACGTAGTGGAGGTGGTTGTCTTCCACTGTAACCAGTATATTTTACCCCAACCTTCCTCTAGCACAACCATATTTGCCTCCTTTTCCCATTTCTGTTTAATATATTGTGTATTATCTCATCTAAGTTGAAGAAACCCATTATATAGTCATCATTTTGTATATGTTTGCTGAGACAAATACTTTCATTATCCCTGTCTCTCCTTTTTCTAAGGCTTTGCCTATGTTTTGAGCAGAATAATGTCTGACTTAGAGATATCTATAAAAATCAGTTTTTCCCCAAACCATATTTTTCCTGGATACTTTGGAAGACCCCCTTATGGACAAATGAAAAGAAATTTGAAAGGCCTCTTTCATTCCAAACTTGAAATCTATTATTTTTGTTTGGCTGAAAATCAGTCATATGCACACCATCTCAATAAAGCAGAGTCCCCCAAATTACACACTTTGAAAATCTGGCAGGAAACAGTAAATGACATATTAATCCATGGGTTATCTTTTATTTCATTTTGTAACATTATCTGCTATTATGGCAGCTATAGGAATTCCTACCATTGCACACTCAATTTCTTTCCACCTTGCTCAGTATGGAGGAATGCACCAGCACACGGGTCTCAGTTGGGCAGCACAGCAATATTCCTGTAAGCAAGGAAGACCCATTCCCCCATCCTCCTTCCTTAGTTGCAATATCTAATATTTAATTCTAGGATTTTCCCCCTGCCATATAAACCTTGAGAAAACTTTATCCCATTCTATAAACTGTTGGGCAGGCACCTCTAGTGGGAGAGTTTGAAAGTCTAGGTAGGATATTTAACAGCCTCTATGTGTGAGTTCAGGCTCAGGAAGGGGACCAGATTTCATCTCACCATGTCTGACTTTATTTTTTCATTTAGGGGACCATAATTTGGGTCAAATAACCATGTGATATCTTTACATATATTCATACCCAAGTATTTAATTGAATCTACATCCCAATTTAAATGATAATTCTGCCTAATATGCCTGGGTGGATCATAGTTAAATGTGATTCATTGAATTTTCCGAATGTTGAGCCCGAAAGTGTGCCATATTCATCTAATAGACCTATCAGTTTCGGAAAACATTTGGCAGGATCTGCCAAATATATCGATACATCATCTGCAAACAAAGCGAGTTTCTGTTCACCACATGACAGATGAATGCCTCTGATGCTACCGTCTTGTCTAATCCATTGACACAATGGTTCCATAAATAAAGCAAAGAGGAGACGGGAAAGTGGACGACCATCTTTTACCACGTTCCAGAATAAAGAAGGTTGATAAATAACCATTGACTTTGATTCTAGCAGACGGCCTACGATACAGCGCTTTAAGAATTATAATGGATTTATGAAAATCAAATTTTGCCAACGTTTTGTACAAGAAATCCCATCTAACTGAATCAAAAGCTTTTTCTACATCCAAACTAATAAGAACGGCCTCAAGTTTATGTTGTGAAATGTGCCTTATAATGTGTAGAGTCCTTCTAATGATATCTTGTGTCTGTCTCTGACGAATAAAGACTGTTTGCTCTAACACTAAGTTCTTTTAGAAAATGTTCTCTTTGGGCCTAAATTACTATAAACAGTTTATAGTCCAAAATTATTACAGTGTAATTCATCTTTCCCTTATTTTGGCATAATAAAAATAACTGCCTCCTTCCAATAGGTGGGAACTTTTCCCCGTAGTATCCAGTTAAAGGTACTCAACAGTGTTGGAGTCAACTGCTCAGACAATGGCTTATATATCTCACATCAATCTCTTATTTTACTTTATTTCTTGTTCCAGCCCTTTACTTAATGAGCTGATATGGTCTCTCTGTAACCGTTTTAATTTTGTTTCCACATTATGTGGAGTGGAATGGACTAAGTATTCCATTAACATTAAAAGAAGCTTTTTTTTAAACTCTGCATTTAGGTAATGTTATTCCCCAAGAAGAGAAAATTAGTCACATTTATAAATGGCTTCCCCTTAATTATAAACTGGAAACAATAAATTGAACAGGAATTGAACAAGTTGGGAAAAAAAAAAAAAAGCACTTTTCCTTTAAACCAACCAGAGGCCAATACTCGGACCTCATACAAGCCTCTATTAGCAGGCTTCAAGGGAAAGCCCCTTCCCAGAACCAGAGGGCAGTTGTGGATAGCAACAGAAAAAAAGTTTCAGCATACAGTCCCAAACAGTGTTGTCCCGATTCGTACAATCCCTTAAAAAACAGAGAAGGGCACCTACATTAGCCTAGCTTTTACTTAAGTAAGTATAAGGTAAATATAACTAAACACCGTGACTTAACGTCATTAAGTTTTACCCAGAGGTGAGTGCAAATTCGATACTGCTCTACTGGATTCAATGGCAGATAATCAGAACGCTGGGCCAACGGATCCCGGATTGCTACTAAAAGACTGTAGCTTCTCTCTATAGCCCATTTTACGCCTGTAACAAAAACGTTCTCCGGGGTTTTGGCTGCTTCTCCGCCAGGTGAGTTGCCGTAGTTGCCCCATCAGCGTCTCTGGGGGTTTAATGACATCAACTGGAAATCCTCTTGTTGACATGTCCATCATTGCTTCCTCCACGGTTTCGTAGATCTTGGTCCCGTCCTTGTACTGCACCCTCAGTTGTGCTGAGTACCAAGTTTGAAATGTAATACATCTTTCTTTCAGGCCTCTCCGGACCTCTACGTATTCTCTGTTTCTGAAGCACTCACAGGGCATAGTTGTTATTGAGATCTACCCGTTTCCCTCACCATGCAAAACCTCTTTTTCGCCATGCTGAGTGGAGAATTAATTCCTTTGCTCTTAAACTCAGGAATTTCACTAGGATAGACCTAGGTTGTACACCTGCTGGTGGTGCTGATGTAAATGCACGATGGGCTCTTTCTATCTGAAGATTGGTATTATCCGGTAACTGGAGGTTTTCTCGCAGAAGTTTTTCCACGGATGAAGGAATTGATGGGGAGTCTCTCTTTGCGCCTTCTGGAATTCCGTATATCCTGATATTCTCACCCCGGGAATGGCTTTCTTGGTGGACTAACTTCGCTTCCTGGCTCACCCGGAAGCAAAGTTAATTTCAGCATCTCATACAAAATGTCCTCTGTGTTCGGAATCCTCTCTTCAGCTTTGACTATTTGCCATTCAGCCTCGTCCAATCAAATATTTGTCTTAGGGATTTCCCCCTTAATATCTTCCAGCTGATTCTTATTGTCTTGACGGAAATTTCGCAATTCGCTGGAGAATCAATCCTAGAACCACTACTTCCTGTTGCATTGTTAGCACAAGTGCTGCTCTCAGGTCTTCGACAGGGCACTCGCAAGCTCTTTCTACAATTTCCTCGCTTATTTCTAGCAGCTGTATACTTTTTTTGCTTCTTATTCTAGTGCCCATCGTTGTCCCCTTTTCAATATTTGCATTTATTCCACATTTCACAATGAGATTTCAGACTTTGGGCTATTTAACAATTATATAGTCAGGAGCAAGTTTTTTTATGCTGCCATCTTGTCAACTCCTCCTCCCCCCTAGGAAGGTATCCTTCATCACATAAAAATGATTCTGGCCGCATGTCGAGCTCGCCGTCATCCTACCTCAAGATTCGGCCTACTCTTGTTTAGGACACGCGTGTCGCTTTGTCTTACTCAGCAGAATATGGTGCCGTGAAGCTGGATACCGAGCTCACCAGGAGCTACCTTTCGCCACGTGTTAGCGGTTATTTTAGGCATGAGTAAACAGAGTCAAGACAAGACGACGAAGACATCTTCTGAAACAGTTCAGTTACCTCCACGAAATTACAGCTAAAGGCCAAACAGACAGAGGAAAAATTTGTAAGCATTTTAGTATAAAAAAAAAAAAAAAAATCTATTCATCGCTGAACAAAACAATATCAGCAACAACAAGGGCTTCTGATTTGAAATAACCAAAAAAAATTCAGTTAAACAACCGGAAGCAGCGCTGGTACCAGTTACTAGTGTGCGACACCAGCTACGGACTCCTAAGTTTTCCAATAAGCCAGGCCCAGAAGTGAAATCAGGTCAGGATTTCGACATGCTCCCGTGAGATTTTTCACACGTTTCTGGATGGTGAGACAAATGGTACTGTAGCTATATAGTTCACAAGCTTCACTCTTGACTTACCCTTCTTACAAAATCACATCAAGACGAGCACAGTGACACTTGACTCAACAGTTCGATTATCTCTTAGCATGTGATGATAAAAGATTGAACATCAACTTTGCTTACTAAAGCCGGTCAAAAAAAACCTATCCCGCCCAATTAAGTAACTAACTAGTATATCATCCGCCTGAGCTACACTTACTTTCGCCGCTAGCAGATGACCAGATACCGTGATATGCCAGTTGCGCTCCCATGAATCACCTACTGCGCCCTGCATGTATTGCACCTGACAGCATTTTTAGTTTGTAGTTCTCCTATTCTTTGCTATATTAATATCGCTTGGGTTCCGACATTTTCCATGGCTTGCTGCAGGACTGCTAGCTGTGTATTATTCCTTACCAGCTATAGCGCCCCTCTGGTAAAAACACCTCATGCCTCATTTGATATTGAAAGAATTTTATGGCATGTCCCAGGAGTTCAAATGACTAATCGACAATGAAAATATTTGTCAACAACTGTGGAAAAGAGCAAAATGATGACCAGTCCCACCTCTAAGAATTCAGAGCCCTATGATAGGCCCTGCCTGCTGGGGATCCTCAAAATTACCCCAAAATGAAGACCTGTTAATACCAGCTGAGTGCATTTGGTTTAGCAGAATTCAGCTGAGCTAAACCATGACTTTTTTTGCCCCTTAAATAAAATTTGAAGTATCCCATGGATAATTAAGCTGAGAGTCTAATCTAAATGAAAGTTTAGCTGTATTCCTCGCTGATTTGATTTAAAAACACATAGAGAGCTTGGTTCCATTGAGGGCGACTAAGTTTGGGTGTGGGTAATTTAAGTTTAGCCTGGGTCACAGTAGAGAGTAAAACTCTCTAAATGAAAACTACATGAATTCCATGGACTAATAGGACCAAGGTTTGCTAAACTGGGTGTTTGCAAAAAGCAGTTTCCATTCTGAGAATAACACAATCACATCACATTGTACAGCAGGCAGCGGGAGCTGGTGCTGTATCCTCACCTTGATGTGGAACTCCAGATTCTCATCCATGGAGTAGATGTGGTCAAAGATGTCGCGCGCAATGCGGGGGATGATGCCCATCAGCTGGGGGTCATGGAGCTTGCCCTGTGGGGGGGTAGGGATTTCAGCATTGGCTAACACGCCATACACAGAGGTGTGGAGTATTAGCCTTACAAAGACACACACACAGCCGTCCCTGAAGATCTTCTGTCAAACTTCAGTTCCAGAGCTCTTCACGTATAAAGGCAGAACGGCTGCTTATGGGCGTCACCTTCGTCACCTGTGGCTCTCACAGCGATCCGAACGCAATAAGAACATTTCTCACTGAGCATATCAGCACCATTTAGCCTCAGAGCTACCCTGCAGGCACCATGAACTGCTGAATATGAGAGATCCAATAATAACGAGGCTCCGAATGAGTTCCCATACAGGTACCCTGCCTGATCACCGTTACCATGGCGACTGGCTATTGATCGCCACTGGAGGAATAATTGCATTCTTTGCTAAGCTTGCTGGAAAATCACAGTGGTGGCTTTGGCATCAATGATCATTTGCACTGCAGCAATCTGGCCTTGCAGCTAAAACAGTTCACAATTCATCTACATCTGAAATGCTTCAGCCAAACCACTGGAGACTGGATGAAAAATAGTGAAAATGTCACATGAAAACCAAGATCAGAATTACTGCCTTGCAGAGTACAGCTGAGTAACTGAGTGCTAAGTGTACAGACCAATCATGTTATCTTTTTTCACCACAAAACGACACCATTATCTGTGGCGGGAAGCAAAGCATTTCTAAATGTTTTTAAAATGTTCTCCTTGATGTGTTATTGGATCATATTCCCCAAAGTTCTCACAAGGTTGCAAGAAAATGCCAACACTCCCAAACCTGCACTTTCTGGTCTCAATACTCCATAAAGAGAAAACACCTACAAACTGATGGGACAAGGAAAGATTCTAAGACACAACAGAGTTAGACCAAACGTTCAGGTTCACTTCTTCCAGGAACTAATGATCACTTTCATTAAAGTTTTTAATTTAAAAAAAAAAAAAAAAAACCCTTCTAATTTTATGCCATATTTGGCCCAATTTGATATGGCCAGTTATCCCTTTTCTCACTGACCTCTAGCACCCAGCTGGGGGAAGGGGGCATGTCTGTGCCCCCCTGCGGTCAATTGCTCACCCCTCACACTGGGTCACACTGAGCAACAAGACACACACAATCAAGCGAGTCTCCATTTATTCTACCCCCGGACTACCATCCTCACCAGTCGGACCAGGGCACATGGAACAGATCAAACCTGTATCTTCAAAGCCTCTGGTAAACCTGTACGCCTCATAAAGGATCACATTACAAAGCTAGGTGTAGGGCAATTAAATGAGCTTGAATTTTACTTACATCAACAAGAGTACCGTTCTATTAGCAGGTAACTTTGGCTCACCAGGACGTGACCCGAAGGTCTGGCCTAGTGTCCTTCTGCTCAGGAAGAGAGGAGAGCAGATTGTTCAAGCTTACCTCCATGGTGTGGGTCTTCCCTGATGAGGTTTGGCCATAGGCGAAAATGGTCCCATTATACCCCCCAAGCACGTCTGTGGGAGCAAGTTCAAAGGTGTGTTGGGTCCATCACAAAAGCAAGTCAGAAAATGTCCCGAACATTTACACATCTATTTGAGTTTGCTAGCACTTCTAATTTTTGGTTCAAGAATGTCATTCAAATGAAGCCTTAGTGGATCTTAAAGAAGATCTGCACAGCGGTGGGTAAGGATGTACACTCATGACTTTAGGTATGTCAAGCCCAGCCCCAAGAGGTGGCTGAACTGCTGAGGCATAATACCCAATTTCATTAAGGGGTAAAAGCTAAGAAATTAAATAAGCACAACAATATATACTATTATTATAGTAACAACAGACTAGCATGTTAAAAATGATATTTTACAACGGAGAGCAGCAAGCTCCGAGCCGAGACTTTCTGGAAGGTTCCACAGCGGCGTGGTGGAGCAGCCTGGACACAGGGACCCACCTTTCACGATCTGCTTGGCACAGGCATCGTAGACCTGTTCCTGAGACGTGTTCGGAGGTAGGACCCTGTCAAAGATGTACGGCTTGCCCTGTCAAACAGACGGAGAAAGGGGAAAAGTGAAAGGCTGACTCACGGTTCAGTTAAGTGGCTTTAATTGGTTAAACCCTGAAAACCCCATCGGCGTCCATCCAGCCGGAGATGCAGCAAGGCCGTTGCAGAAAGCCCCCTTGAGGGAATGCAGATTAGCCATACTCACAAGGGTCTCCTGAGTGGGGTCAAGGCCCAGAGCATCAAGAGGAAACAAAGATCGACACACTCTCAGTTAATGCCAGACCTCGACCCACAACCCCAGCATGTGAGGCAGCAGCCCCGTGTACTGACTAACCCCAGCATAACGCTTCACAAAAATGGAAACCCTAATAAACGGAAAAACACGCAGACTGAACGTCAAGCTCAGCAGGTACCAAAGAGAAGAGAACATGGCCACATTTCTGCTTGTACAAAAAAGATTGCACCGTGCCACCCTAAGGTCACAACCCCACCACACCTCAGGCCATGGCTCAGTAAACTTTGCCCATCTCCTGTCTGTGGTGAAGCAGCACTAATGCAGGCCCCGTGGGCCCATTTCACACCCAAGCAGCCTCTGCATCGTCTTGATGACAGCATCTCTCACCCCCATCTCAGTACTAGTACTCTCTTCATACACAAGACTACCCTGACATTCATTCCCTGACCCTCATGTTTTACTTCTATTCTTATGGCCCAGTGGTTCCATAACTTTTCTTCTCAGGCCTCCCATTTTGCAGACAAGAATATTTGAAAGCACCCTACCCCCAAGCCACCTCCCACCACACACAGAAAATTGATACAAACATAAAACACTCTAATAGTATGGACATACTGTACAAAATCACTGAGCAAGCAGGATAATCACACATTGATACAATGGGATCCTCCTCCTCCTCAGAGCTTCTTCTTCACATGCTCCTCCACAACCTCCTCCTCAGAGCCGCTCCATCACACAATCCCCCACTCCAGCTCCACCACTCTGACAAGCTAAGGCCATGGATGCACACAGGCACAAGCTACGCACCAAGTGCTTAGCTTCATCAGTCTATGTCACGCTGAAAGACACTTCTGAAGATAAATAACTCCACCATGCTGTCCTCAGAACCAAAACCCTGACACGCTGGACGGAGACCTTGTGACAGAGGAATGTGTTCACACTGCCTTGTCATCTTCCTCTTCTCCTCTTACCTACAGTCTTATGCAGGTGCATATGACAGAGACTCTGGAAGACCAAAAAGAGCATCAAATGACCAGCCAAAGAATCCCACGTTACTGGTGAGCTACAGTAGCCTACAGAGGACCATCACCAAGAACATATCCATGGGAACTGATAGAATCACAAGGCCTAGCTAATCAATCAGCAGTAAGAATGGAGTCCTGTAATCTATACGCAGTACAATATCAGTCACAGGAGTGCTGCGCTGAGCGGCAATCACAGCCTGGCACAGGATATGAAAGGGTGACACAACAGAATTGACGTCCTAGCGTTGCCCTTCACAAGCAGGCCTGTCCAGATCGGCAGTTTCCTCAAAATCACTTACACGTCCTCATTCTGAGGACACCTGCTTGGTGACCAGTATCTCCAAGGAAGACAAATATCCAAGGTTCATTTCTGACACTGACTTGGCTGCCTGACTCGGTTGCCTGACTCTTCCAAAATCCTCAGAAAATGAACAAAAAAAAAAAAAGACAGCTAAAGATTACACTAAATCATTATCTAAGCAACGTACCAAAATACTCATCTGAGGCCCTGTACTTACCACAATCCCTCTGATTTTACTTTGTCCACCTTTTTCTGAGCCCTCACGATACCTTAAGGCAGTTATTTCTGTCTGCACATAAATAACCGATATTGCATCATTCTTTTATAGCTAGCCATCATTAACAATGATGTGGGAGAACACTCTCATATATGCTAAAAAGGACAATAATATAGGAATAACCCCATCCAGGGTGTCCCCCGTCTTGTGTGACAAGACTGCCTGGGATAGGTTCCAGGCCCCCTGTAACCCTGAAAAGGATTAAGCGGCTTGGAAAATGGATGGATAAGAAAATCAACTCCATCTTTAATAGATGGCTGTGTACAAGTGGCCACAGATTAAGTTATAGTAGCATATTCAACTCCTTCATTGATTCTGCTGCAAATGGTGGGAAGTCAATGAATAGTTGAGAGGCATAGCAGCACTTGCACAGTAACGAAGTTGGTCATATGTTTTAAAGAGTCTGAGATTATCCTGCATACTTAAATGCAGACACAAAGCTGAGTAAGAGCCGGAAGTTGTCACAACAAAAGACTCGGCTGTATGACACTCAGATGTCATACAGACAGGTGCTCGTATATTGCAGGACTACTGCAAGATTGCAATGCGTAACATTTCCACCTCATCTGTTAGCTAAAATTTAGTGCAATTTGACAGAAAACAGAACATTACCAAATATGAAAGCAGGCCTAGATTTTCAGCAGATTTGGGATCACTTCACGTTCATAATTAACACGCTAGCTAGCTAAATTTAAATAAAAACTGCCGTCTCCCTTAGTGGCTAGAGTATCTCTCTCATACTCAAAAGGCAGCAAGTTAAAACAGTGAAGGCTGCGTGACACAGAACCAGGGATAGCAAGCTAGCTGTTGGTAACACGTCTGTCAACCCTTCTGATGAGTTGGCATCTCTTCTGTGGTGGCCTGTCATAACCCAGAAACAGCCTGCGGTATGGGTTGTCCTGCACTGGCTTCTTATCAACAAAGTAAGCAAATTTTGATGATCTTTTGGGAGGCGATGGAAACTCTACCATGTCTGGCAAAAGCAGCTTGAGTTTTAGGTCAGTGTATGCAACACATTAAGTTTAACTTGGTTTAACGTGCAGCCACTAACATCACATGTTGGCCCTGAGACATTGAAACAAAAAATACTGATACCCAGCTATATGATCTGAACCAAAATTACTGCTATTGAGGCTAACCAAATGCTAAAGTAATACTTCTGATGGAAGCAGCACATAATTGTTTCCACAGTAAACCCCCCCTCCCCCAGGAAAAAGGTGGATAAGTTCATGCGATCGTTGCAAAGTGAGTTAACATTGTGTGTGGTATTCAAGCAAACCCAAAGGGCAGCAAAATATTTCAGTCACTAAACACATCATTGACACTATTTCTGCTTAACAGTGAGAAGAGAAAGCAACCGCAAGTCTGTTTTCTCATTAAAGTCAGCAGCTAAGACCAGATAGGCCGTTTCATGCAAGAAAGGCATTCATCATTGTGTAGTCAATTTATCTTGGAGCAACAAAACATTGCACAAACATCCAAAAGCTTCTATTCATCTCAGGCAGCAAACACACCATCTATGCCGATTTCAGCCAGAGAGGTTGCTATAATCTGATCTCACATAGATCTTCCAACATAAATACAACACATTAAAACAATACGATTTAAAACAGTTAAACATTACTCTCATAAATGAGGTGCCCCCTACTGGCTGTATGGTTTTCCAAGAGACTAGGATCCATTATTAAAAAGAACTAATGCCCATCAATACAGTCACAAGCAGCTGCAATATTAATAATTCACATGTATTAAACCACGAGGAAAGAAATGGACACATCACTGAGTCACCAAACAAGATCCTCCAGCTACACACCTGCCTAAATTTTCCATTAAACTGAGAGGCGTTTGATGGTTCACCAGCTGACCTTTACATATTCCTAACCCCTGGCTACCATTAATTAAAATGAGGGCAGATTTCAAAGCTTGTTCCAAATCATAAAACCTTTGGGACCTTTTCATCTCAGAGAGCAGACTGCAGACTCGAAGAAGCAATGCTCTCTAACGTTAAAAGCCCCATTATTTCATATTTAGATTACACTTGGGCTCAACTTGAGTCCCTACCCCCCCACACACACATACACCACGGTGAAATCTTTAAACTGTACTTAGTAATGGGGGCCAGTATAGAAGGACTCAAAAGCTGATGTCATAATCCACCATTCGGCAGTGCTTTAAATTTAGGTTTCATCTACAAGGTCCATCAGTGATTCTTTTACTCCCCTTCTCATTAAGCAGTTGGCTCCCATGGCAATCTTGCGACTTATAGCTTCCTGAAAGATTGCCGTCACACCACAATGCAAAACACCAATCACAGGTGTCTCCGCCTCGACCAGCTGAGCGTTTCCTTCGCGAACAGACGGGCATGGGGGCCAAGTGAGGCAAGTATGCATCCTTTAGACTGATGCTGATTCAACAAATCTCCCTGCCAGGCACGAGTCAGTCCCAACAATGCGGTCCACAGAGCTGCAGCACTGGTGGCCTTGCATGCTCTCTCGCGCTCTGCAGATAATTCAGGACAAAGTGGGGACAGGATAGTGTCACGCTGTAGAGGTGGGCGGGAAAGGCTGCGTTCTGCAAAGACGCAGAACAGTGACCCAGACAGGCTCTATTCGACTCACGCAGCTGACACCCAGCCTATGTAAATGGCACCAGTCAGCAGGAAGCTGCCGCGCCCCCAACCCTGCATTCCGACAACAGTCAGCAGGCTGGACTCCATTACTGCCATCTTCTCGGCTCCTGAATGTTGAGTCTACTTTGCCAAAAGGGCCATTTTGGGCTTTGCCAGGATGCTCCCTGTGCAAGGATGCAGAAATCAATGACAACCTGGACTGTGCTCCAGGCCAAAGGGGGGGGGGGGTAATCAGCAGATCAGCAGGGTCAGTCCCCAGCCCAGCAAACAGAAGGAAGACACAGTCATGGTGACAGGGCAAAAATCCACAACAAGCATCACTGAAACACAGTGCAAGACTCAAAGGCTTCCAGGCATTCCGGCCCACACCCGGATGGACGGTCCAGCCGACGACACCCTCACACGTCCAGAGAGAGCACATGCAGATGACATCGTCATCACGTGACTGATAAGAGTCGCTTGCCTGAAGGGTAACAACTTGGTGTTACGGTGTTTTCCCAACAGAGTCGGACTGTCAAAGTGAGAAACCTCTGGGGTCTGGAAGCCAGGCTAGCGGTAAAGAATATATTGGCTTTCTCAACGTTCCAGGCCACATGCCTAAGAACACTGTAAAGAAATTACCTGGCAGACAAAGGGCTTATTATAGAAGATATGACTCTGATAAAACCTGTACCCCTTCCTGGATTCATCTGTTAATTAGAAATAATCAAGACAGGCACTGATTTGAATACTGACAAATACCCCAGCTGAGAAGACCATGATACATTGGACCATGTATTCTGGCAGCTCAGGTAAATTGTTTCAAGAAAGCTTTGAATGAACCCTTCCAAATGAACCTGAAGTATGGATCCCAATGAGCTAATTTGAACAGAATTATGACTGAATGTAGGATGCACGTCCCTGGAAAGAGGTAATTCAGGGTATTGAAGAGAGCACTTGAATTAGCACTCTCTTGCACAGCATTTCAGTAAAGTGCCTTCCATTGAGCTCAGTTAACGAAGGTAAGATGGAGGACTGTCAACTTAATGTAACCACATTACGGGACAATAAAGAGCAAGAGAATTAGTCAAACTTAAAGCGGATTATTTAACTAAGAGTTTCTGTAGAATGCCAGGATTTACAATATTTATGGAGAAAATAAGCTCATTCTGGTTATTAAAACGTCTCTGAAAAACACCTCTCCCGTCTGACCCCAAAACACTCTGTACCAGCCACCAGCACATGTGCACTAATACCTTTTATAAGGCAGATCTACTGTCTGTGTATACATATACAAACAATATTGAGAACATAAACTAAGGTGATTCACCAAAGCTATTATTTACACTGCTACACCAAAACGGCCTTGGTTAATGTGTCCAGAATAGTGTGGGTTTGTGTTTCTGCTCCAGATTGTTTGACCTTAAAGCCTCTGATACTGATCATGGCCGTTTTATATACGACCCCAAAATCCCCTGCAGCAGCTTCATGTTTCACCTACTGTAGGCTACACCTCCAGCTTTTCATAGGCATGCATATCCTTCTCGTCAAAACACGTTCACAAACGATTGAGGATGACCCGACAGCCTGAAGCTATTTAACTTTCATTTATTTTAGAAAATATGCAAAAGTAATTGTAGGAATGGACATATCTTTCAAAAAAAAAAATCAGAAAATGACAGCAGATGTCTTTATGTGGGTGAGTTTACATCAATGAACCAAACTATCAATGATTCGCTGAAAGCAGACGTGACATTTATGTTACCTACAGGCCCACGTATTCCACACTGATTACGCCGCAATGATAAGCTAACAGTTCAAAATAAAGAGACCCAGCCAGCGGCACTGAAACAGGGACTAAAGAGACCCAGCCAGCGGCACTGAAACAGGGACTAAAGAGACCCAGCCAGCGGCACTGAAACAGGGACTAAA
>JAACJT020023502.1:0-22250 GCA_009936485.2 Gymnarchus niloticus | reverse complement strand
TGTACAGGACGTATGTCCCTTGGCGGGGCGGCCCGCCCGTGCCCCCGGGGGGGGGGGGGGGGGAATGGTGCCGCAAACTCGACTCTGAATTAGCACCAAAACTTTGCTGGTCTGGAACCAAGATCCCGTGATGTCATCAGAGGTGGGCGGAGTAAGCGAGTCAACTTTAGACAACGAAAATGCTGAGCTAGTCTGGGGCTAGGAAAAAAAATCTTACTTGTCGTCTTGCACGTAATCGTTGTCGATGACAACCTCTTTCAACAGCAAAAAGATGCAGAATAAGTTTACTTTGAATATTGAGATATATTCTCAAAGCTTGAAGTACTACCTGAAATAAGACGTGTTGTGTCATTTTTTGCTGTCACTTTGTTTAGTAGGCATGATATGTGATGTAGTCGCAATGTCGTCACCCAGCTTCCACTGGGCTCTCAAGTCTGTGGAAATGCAGGCCAGTTCTCGTTGATTCTCAACTTCAGCAGCGGCTGAGCACCAGCACTGGCACCACTGTACGAGGTCTACGATGCTGGTGTGTCTGGGCCCCTGACGGTGTACGAGGTCTACGATGCTGGTGTGTCTGGGCCCCTGACGGTGTGCTGTTTGTTTTTTCCGCTGTGTATGGTTAGTCCTGCAGCCCAGTGATCAGCTTGTGCAGGCGTTTCCCAGTCTCTCTGTCATGTGCCTAATCCCCTGTCTTCACACCGTAGTACCCCTCTGGGTAAATTTATTCTCTCACACTTTCATCTTCGATAGATTGGCTCTGGATGATCTGGTGTCTCTAGGTGTGAAATTTCCCTCACACCTCAGGTCACTGGATGGGAGTTCATTTGGGGTCGCTGAGTAGCCTACCTGGTCTTTGACATGCCATGACTGTGCATCCAGGATAAACTGTGAAGCACCATGGGGTTGGCATTCACCGCTCCCTCCCCACAATGCTCTTTATCTCAGAGTCATGTATCCACTAAATCAGATCTGATTGTTGCTCTTTGGAAAACAGTAATTTTTAATCAAGGCTTGGAAGAATTGAAATGGGTTTAAAAAAAAAAAAAAAAAATCAGCCGTTTGCTCAAGGTGGGACAGAGCAGCAGTGAAGTGTGTTGGAGTGAGTGGAGTCTATCTCTGGCATGCCCTCCGGTGCTGGTTTACTGCGGTGACCCTGAGAGATGCCCAAACTTTCATCGTCTGATGAAATGATAATTAGTCATTAAATGGATCTCCAGTCACACAGTTCCTCCGTCTTCATTCAAGCGTCTCCATCATCCCTCGTGGCAGGTGTTTAAGATGAGTGTAGAATGTTAAACCTCAAATCTCTTCACGGCTGAAGCATACTGGGGACTCCCAGATGTGTGATGGTGTGGACCACTAGATTATCTGTAAAATCAATGCACTGTGCACGGGAGGAGCCCCATCTAGCAAGAGGGACGCATGGTGAGCCATCCGACAGCCTATGGCGTATTGCTCGCTCTTACTGTGAAGTTGGTGTTATGTGGAGAGGACTGCATGCTAACCCTTCCCAGAGCACGGCGACTCTGGCCACAAGTTCGGCAAGGCCCGCCGCTTCAGTCACGGGGGCTGTATGCACTAGCCTCCGTTCACATTCTCACTCGGTCTTTCCCCCTCGCTGTCGTCTCCGTCGTGCTTCTTGTCCGTGGTCCTCTCCTTTTGGTAGCGGAGCCATAAGCAGGTGTTCCCGATGTCGCCATCTGTGGTCTAGTGGAGAATGACCTCATTCTCCCTGCTTTTTTACCAGGTGTTTTTAAGTGTGCCTCTGAGCAGCCCACCCCATCAGTTCCACCCCATTAAACCCTGTCCTGGAGGACAGTTTTCCTGCCGCTCGAAAGACTGTGTTTAGTCTGTCTGATATCAACATGTGCAGAGGCTGCGTTTCTCTTGCTGTTTGTCAGTATGCCATATTTTGCGCGACTTGGCTAGTCCACGGCTGCCCAGAGGTAAAGCCCTTTTTCTTGCGCTCTTTGCAACTCCTTTGAAATGTAATGCGCACTAAAATCTCGTCCCATGTCATATTGGGTCTCCTCACTGCCTGCCTTTGGCATTCAGTGCGGTGACTGCATGGACATATAAGTCCCAATGTGACACACTGTAATGGTTCTGGTCCTTCGATGATGCCGTTTAACGGCAATCAGTGTTGGCCCAGGGAGACACCAGCAACCACACCAAAATTAATGTTAATGTATTAAGACGGATCCAGACATTGCTGTTTAAGAGTCTTGGGTTTGGGTTAGAAGCTGGAGATTTCTCAGTTCTTCAGCCATTCCTGGAGACCAGTATCATTTATTCGCATTTGCTTACAATCTAATTTCATGAGGACTAAGATGTTAAACTGTCCATTTGTAATGCTGTGTGTTATGATTGCAGACTGTCTACCTTTCAGCTGCACTTTTGGTGAGTGAACACCAGGGGGCAGGGCCCATTCAACTGCACCACAGAATTAAGCATAACCAGACAGAATGAATTCCTACTACTTGGGAACCTCCCCATGGAATAATTGGTATCATCATTAAAAATCACAATTATCCAACATGTTATTCAGCGGCGTCATTAACAATCTGGGATTGAGCTGTTAAATATTGCACTACAGTCTGAGCTCTCAATAGCAGAAGTTAAGATGTCTTTGGGTGTGGTTTTTTTTTTTTTATTCTCTTAAAATGCATGTCAGTTTTGCTGTGGTGCATGTGCAGAGTCGAGTTTTGAGGAGCACCGTATAGTGCGATTAGTACACTACAATTTCAAGGATCACCGCCGTCGGACGTCCCCCGTGCCGTACATGTTATGGCGCACCGTGAGCCCACTGTGATCACCAGTGCCTCTTGTAAAGGCGGCCAAGTGCTGACGTTTTATTGGTAAATGTTTTTTAGTGATGACGAATGAGATTTTATTTCAAGTAAGACTTCGTTGGGTGGCTGCCTGTCGCGCAGCCTTGGGTCCATCCTGCATCCTGACGATTGTGAGGTGAGCTGCTATAGTATTGTGTGGCGAAGCCGACAGAGGCAGGGGTCCAGGCTTTGATCTCTCCGCGGGCTCCCTGCTGTGGCCGTGGGCTTGCAGATCAAACTTTCTCCCAGTCCAGTGTTCAGGCTGTCTTACTACACATTTTTATGCCACCTTGAAGATCTGAAGATATGGAGAAAGCTGTCCTTTTGTTTTGATGCTGTTGTCCCCCAGGTAATTTTGAGCAAACGTGGTCCCCCAGGTAACTCAGTGACCCATGGTGTTCACTCTGTGGGGAGGATATCAAGATTGGTGTGCTCCGCCCTCTGCTGTTCACTGGGTAAATTGCAATCACTCATCCAATAAGGCAGAGGCTGCCGATCGGTTCCTCTCAAGAAGGATGGAGGTATTGGCAGTAGCCCTGGCTTACGCAGAAGGGGGTTTCTGGGCCGTCTGGATGGTCGACGGAGGTCCCAGCGGCAGCTGTGCTGGAGCCATGTAGCTTAGCACAGTGGGTGTTTAGTGGAATTTGGTTAAGAAGGGAGTGTGAGTCTGGATGTCTGGCCAGAGTCTGAGGTCTTTCTCAAGCAAGCTAGTGTGCTGTGCCCATCTTGTTTACTTGAGCACTGAACCAGCTGGTCTGGCCATTTGTTTTGTACACCTTATGACATGGCCCAGCATCCTGCAGCAACCCTGCACATCTTTACTTTCAGCATGCAAATCCACAGCCTGGACTACAGCTAAATACTGAAGGGGAACAGGATGCCCTGTTGATTAGTTTGTGTTGGAATGCACTCCCAGGGGAATGTGGCTGCAGCATCAGTCCAGTGTGACCTGTCTGCAGGTCTGGCAGGTTTTTAGTTTTGTGAGGACCGGTCATTCTGATTACTGTCCCATTGATCTCTCCACACACGTGTTTGGACTCGAAGGGAGTATGATTCTGCCTCTGTGAAAGCAGTTGAACAAGAAACAGGTGGCTGTAAAATGCACTTCAGAGTGTGGTCTTTAGGCCAGGCACGGGTAAAGTGAAAGCAGGCGCTTGTAATTTTAGAGATTGTTGTGCTAGTCAAGGGAGAAGCTTGTTTTAAAATGAAGTTTGCCCCTTCCAATTTTAACCCCGCGGGCCACATACCACAGCTAATATCACAGGGATGCTGGCAGTTAGTCTGTTAACTGGTTGCCACTGAGAAATTTGATGCAACTTTGAGAAATCAGTTGCCTTTTAAGGTGTAAAAACTCAACAATGTTTCCATTTTGGTGGAGGTGTCAGTAGCCTGTGTCTGGTATAGTAATGATTACCGCTTACTAACAAGCGGTGTACATTTCTTTTTCCACTTAAAGATGGAGGGGAAGCTTTATTTTTATATTTGTACTGAAGTCTCTGAAGCTGTGGAAATGTTTAATTGTGGGCAAGTTTTAACGATCTGCTTATACAGATACACTTGTACTCCTCATGGAATTTTATGAATTTGAGTCTATTGTGAGAGGTTGAACCCAAGGCATCAGTGTCCCTTGATGTCTGGTGCTTTGTAAAATGTGAGCTGAGCCTAATGTTTCAATATCATTTCTGTAATGTTAGTCATGTGAAGGTGGCACTGCATTCTCTACTGCTGAGATGGTCGGATTTCTAGCGCTTCCTCTTTATACCGGCCCCTACAGGATAGATGCAGGTTTCTGTGGACGTGGTCTTGGAGTAAAATCACAGCATGTTTTGGACTGGCCTTGTTGTGAACACACAGTAGGCCTTGCCAGCAGGGGGCAGTG
This sequence comes from Gymnarchus niloticus, assembly GCA_009936485.2. Lineage (NCBI taxonomy): Eukaryota > Metazoa > Chordata > Actinopteri > Osteoglossiformes > Gymnarchidae > Gymnarchus > Gymnarchus niloticus. Next base: position 17,540 of record JAACJT020023502.1, on the reverse strand, counting down.
TGAAGAAGCCACAAAGGAGGAGAAGGGGGTGCTGCTGGGCTGATCTCAGATCAGCTGGCAGCTGCTGAAGGGATCCAGCTTCCTGACGAGATTAAACGTCTCTCGGCAAACCGTATGTCCGGCCTCCTCTGAAGAAGGGGCCACATCTTCCAGTGACCCATGCTGAGAAGGGGACCATAATGTCCACTCCCCCTCACGTGATTTTTATCAGAATTTTTTTGGAAGTCGGTTCAGCTTTGCCCCCATTCTTCTCATTAAATAGTAGGTCAGTACAGTGTTCTTTAATTTGATCACAGTCTACTTTCATGCCTTCTAGAGTTCTTCTGAGCTCCTTCCTGACTCTTAGAGCAGCCGAGGCTCTGCCTGGGCTCCAAGGCTGTCTTGAGGTGCAATTAAATGTGACTCGTGGGCCTGCTCGTCCTCCGGACAGGATTAGAAATGCGGAGGCTGCGACTGCATATGGAGCAGGACGGGGGACCTGGCGCATCGCTCTGGGAATGCGGTGATGGGTCCACAAGTCGCTGTTACTGCAGAGGGCGTCCAGGGGCTGCAAGGAAGAGGAAGAAGAGTTGGGCGGACTGCTTTGCTGTACCACACACAGACCCTCTAATTTAATGCTGCGTGTGAGACCTGTAACCGGGGTAACTGTGGCACCGATGGGGCTGCCCTCCTCACACCCAGACAGCTGCTCCCTCCCTCCACCAGCTGCCAAGGGTGGCTGTCGAGTTGTCCCCCCCCACTTAAATGTTTCTGTTTTAAAGCCTTGGGCGTGCCTGCGGAGGTTGGTTTGTCTAAACAGCCGGCAGTCTGTGCTCCCTAAAACGTACACGCGTGATTTAGACATGGAGAACAAGGACTCTATCTGTGACGAGACTCTCTCTGTGTTCGAGTATCTTTCCTATCTGTTTCATGCGATCATGGTTGTAACTGTTGCCCATTGCTGGTCGGTATGAAGGGGCGACACCTGTATTCCAAACCCCACTGTTCTGAGCCGCTGTGCTGAAGACTGTCCATCGGGGGGCCCTGTTAAAGAGGTTCCCTAAATGACTGGGGACTGAAGTCTTACTGTTTAGAAAACTCTAGGGTACATTTGAATTCAGGTATGATTTAATCCATATCACAAGTATGTGCAATGGGTTAATGCTCAGATTTACACCGGTCAGACCTGCTGCCTGCCATGCTGGGCGTTCACAGTAAGAGGCAGCGTGCCAAGATGCTGGTCCATCATGTTACACGGACAGACACATCAGGGACGTTGAAGGCACAACCCTGCCCTCTCCACGGTCCCCCCTCGCTAAATACCTTTTGATATTTCCATCTGTGAGGTCCATCACTGGGTTGAGCGTTTTCTGTCTTTCCAGTCCGCAGAGATTGGGAGCGATAGGGAAACTTAACCAAGATGTGATAGTCCTGTGGTACCCAGCAGGGGGTGCCATGGAGTCAGGTCCCCCAAGAGGGACGCAGAATTAATCAATCCCTACACAGACTGTTTTAACCTGTTCCTTTTCTCACCTCTCTAGCGCTGTAGGGTGCCCCATGGAACATTGTAGGGTGACTTGTGTACTATATGATCCCTGAAACTTTCCTAGGATATTGTCAAATTCGATGGTGGTTTTTATGTGGCTTCTTCAAGGTGATCTTGGATGATCAGGTGAAGATTTTGCGGGTGACATGCAGTAACTGTGTGTTTGACAATAGCATGAAGGTACAAGCAGCAGTGCATTCAAAACTCCAGTGATTCCTGATGGGTCCCGTGCAGTAAAAGCTGTGAAATGACTCGTATTTTACTTTGCATTCCCACCAAATTCAAACATGGCTCTGCTTCTCCTGGCTCCTTGTTGAATGTGGGTTTTGTGCCACGACCTGATTTAGTGTCGCCATTTTCACACTTTCGTCCTCCAGCTGTCCCTCCTGCCCCTCGTTTGGGTGGCACAGGCCCTACCTGGGGAATGGGTTGATCTCAGAGCGTGCCCTTAAAAGCCTGCCTGCCAGAAGGACATAACGACTCCTGAGCTTTAGTTACTTTTTTTGTGGCTTCGGGACTGCCGAACTGATGGGCTCCATTATGTCAAACTGCATGGTTTTTTTTTATCCTCGTGGCTTTCACCAAGGCCAGCCCATGCCCAAATCACTGCATCCTTCTGTACCGTGGGGCCAGGCACACCCCATCCTCTTTATGCTGCCTGACACCGATGTCAGTATCGGAAGCCCATCATAGAGTTTGTCAAACGCACAATGGACGCCTCATAAGTGTCTCCTCATCAGCAGGGACCTGCAGCGGTCCTGTTTGTGAGGCATTGGAGGACGGCAGAACCAGTAGTCGACGGTTTTACAAGGAGCACAAGGTCCAGCTGGGCTGCAGTCTCTTGGTACAGGCGGATGGTCGTTTTGCCTCACCTCTGACTGTGCATGTACACAAGGTCCTCTTTTGACCCAAGGCCAACTGAAACGCGTACCTGGGTGTGGCTGGATCATTGCTAGTGCTCGTTATCCTTTCTGTTTCCTTGGTACCCATGCAATCCTCTTTCTTAATGAGCCGCAGGTGTGACCTTTACTCCTACCAGCATGCAGACCGAGCCATTTTACCTGCCTGTGTCCCTTTTAAGGTTTTCCACAGGGTTAAACAGTGGGGTACAGGAACCCGTCTGGTTAGGGCAGAGCAGCCGCGTGGCCTGGTGCACAGTGGGGCCTCATTTCCATACAGCTGGGCTGTCCCCTTGGCCCCCCCATTAAAGCTTTGTTGTCTCCCCCCGACACCTCGTGGCAGATGGCCTCCAGTTAAGTGCCACTAGACCTGTTGTGAATGCTGTCTCCCATTGTGTCTTTTTGGGCTTAATAAAGGCCCCTCATACCCCACTGACTAGGAGGGCCCCTTGGCCCCATGCCAAGATAGCGTGTCTGGAGACTAGGTAATTTGGGGGGCCTGTCCAGTGTAAAATCTGCCTTGGAAAGTTGTAAAAGATTCAGATTTTTATGGATAAATTTGGGATAAACACAACTTTTTTTTTTTTTTTTTTTTTTATATTTTACAGTGCCTTTTTTTGTAATGTGGGGGCTGGTGCATAGTGCTCTGAGATCAGATCAGTGGGAGCGGGGGCAGAAGCTTCCGGCCACAGAACCTCCCCTCAGAGGATTGAACCACTGGCAGCTCTTTCTGGCCTCCTGCTCTGCGTGTCTATCAACGGTCTACAGCGTCTCTAGGCACCTCGATTCAGCTGCTCTTAAACTGTGCCCCTGCCTGGTGCAGTGATATTGCCAGGGTGTTGTGGAATCTGTCGCTGTCCTCTGAGCTTGTGATGGGGTGTCTGAAGCCCCACCTATTGCATTTTATACCTTGACTATAGCATCTGTCAGATGAGGCTTACATTATGGAGGGAAGGTCCTCCCCTGCTTCTGAGGAGACTCTCGGGGTCACGGGGGACTTCAGAACAGACAGTGGCTCATTGTGGCGATCCAGATAACCCAGCATGTTGAGGGCAAAACTTCAGTCCAAATAAAAACGTGTCCCACCACAACATGTAGGAAGACAGACACTTGACTGCATGGAGTCTTCTGAGACCCTCGCCGGCACCTTGCTGGCATGCTGCTGCTCTCCAGTGCCACCTGCGGTCTGGCTGCGAAGGCCTCTACCATCAGAAGCGTGATTAAACGCAGATGACTCGGCCCTATTAACTTGTAATAAGACAAAATGAGGTTGTGTGGGGCGAGAGTTCAAAGCAGGTCGTAAAGAGAATGGAATTCATTTCTTAAGGAGTGGAAAACTGGAATGGAAGTATTCAATTAACCACAAGAGCTTGTTAAATTTCCTAGCCCGTGTTAATTTGCTTAATATGGAGAGCTGCGCCGAGGACTGGGGCTCCAGCAGCTAGCACCACCGATCTGTGTTATCTGCCACGATTGGTTTAATCAGACGCGATAACGCATTGATTGCCTGGGTTCTGGTGCAATGAGGGCTTCTCGTTGCATTTTAAATTGGTGTATCTGGAAAAATATCTCTAAAGCGCTCCTCAACTTCCGCGGCAGGAGCAGGGAAGCAGCCTAAACTTCAGTTTGTCAAGCCTGCCGGGATCCGGTGGAGGGCTGGCACAGGTCTGTGGGCTGTGCGCCCGTGTTACACATTTGAAGCGGTGGCCTATCAGTGATGCACAGAACCCTGTCCTGCCGATCCCATCATGGGGGATGGACGATGAACAGAGTAGCCATTTTGAGTAGGGATTTTGGAAGTCTGTTCCCCTTCACAGGAGTCAGGTGAGCATTTGGGGAGAAACTGCCACAGGCACTAAGAGGCCTACCTGTAGGCCACTGTTCTCTCCATAGACACAAGACACTACTGCTTATAAGCTTAATCCCAACCTGATTGGTTGGTCACATTACCACTCCTGTTACCTGCATTGTTTCTTAATGTCGCCTCATCCTCTTTTGAAAAGACGAACCCGTTTAGCAGTGTGCTGTAGGAAGGGGTTTGATGACCGTCAGTCGGCCACTTGGCTGTGTGTCCCTCGCGCCTGCCCTTCAGGAACGGCTTGTTGGGACTGACGGTCTGCCTGTAAGTGTCCAGCAGGTGCCAGACTGTTTGCACGCTGCTCTGTCCCAGATCCGTGACAGCGAGTCGTCCACCTTGCCTTGGTTTAGACCTGTAGGGGGAGCTCTTTCATAACGAGGATTCAGAGCTGAGAGAAGGGCCTTCCTTTAATGGAGCGTTTTCCATTTCCATTCGCTCCCCACAGGCACAGGGGCTGCTGTGTTGATGATCTGTAGTCAGGCTGGGTTTCCTCTCGTGGGCTTTTGGGACATGAAGAAACTCAGATTCTCAGAGACTGTTGCATGCGTTTGCTGTCCAAGAGGGATGTGGCCCTGGCTGGTATCATAGATGGCTCATCAACAGATACAGGGCTTTCTTCTGCGTGTTCAAAGCCCCATTATAAATCCACGTACAATACCGTTCAACAGGCGCTCATTTCTCCGAAGGGCTGTCTCCCCTGTGTGTTCCAGTGAGCCATGTCCATGCCCCTGGACAGACAGGAAGTCCTCAGCCTGTCCAACCAGCAGAACTGTCCTCCCCTGGCACTGTGGGGCCACACCTGCTCAGGAATGATACTTCAAACCCACAGAATTCTCTCAATTGATCGCTTTCCCCCCAAATACTCTCAGAAATATTCATTCAAGTGTCCTCAACTGTTGTAAACATGCAGCTGTGATCACCTACAGCACGTACATGTTTACTTTTTTCTTCTCTGCTCTTTTCCACGACCGTGGGCCTCCATCTGCCCGCAGCCACCTTGTCTCGGCACCCGCAGAAATGGGCTGATTTGCTTTTGTTTCAGAGCAGCAGTGAAGATGCTGTCCGAGGGCAGTGAAGCTTTCGGAGCTTGGTGGGTGCTGTCTCCTCCTGAAAGTGTTGTTATTAAGAGCTCTTAATAGACATTTTCATGCAGGACCTGTGTGTTCTGGAGAGCCCTTCAAGGGGGGACATCTCAGTAAACAAGATTGTGTGCCAACTGCATCCACATGACCAGAATAATCCAAGGCAGTCTCTCTTCGTGACAACACGTCTTCTCAGTTGAGTGTCTTGTATTTGTTCATTTTTCAAAATGCTCTCAAGTCTTTTTTTCCCGCCCTATACTAATTTTAAGGTCTATAAATTCCATGTATTTTGGGAAATTGTCCCTAGATGTAAAGTCTAGCTAAATATATTGGATTTTGTTCTTGCGGAGGATTCGTGGGATCAGAGATGAGTGGATGTTTTGGCCTTTGCTGCACCAGATCTGTAATCATCATGTCTTCTAAAAGCAGTGCAGACGTCACGTTCCCCACGAGTCGGGTGGGTGACGGCGTGCAGAGCTGTGCATGGGCTCACTTTTAACGTCTGTCACTAGTCAGCACGTAGGGGCCACGTTTCACAGTCTGCTTTGCTTTCCTTCTCTGCTCTCGGCTTATTTTTAACACATTATTTTTGACACTTTTGTTAGACTTACATAGGAAGATATATCCAGTAAAAAGTTAGCGTGTGTGTGCTCAAAGGGGAGGTAGCGAAGCCGTTGTTTTCTTCTGCCATAAAACAGAAAAATTTCCAGGATGGAGGGAGGCGGTGAAGAATGAGATGGAGATCTGTGTTCCCTGATCCAGTTAGGGTAATGGGAAGACTTAGTATCTAGATACAGCATGTCCCCTTGAGGAGAGGCTGTGACTGGCTGATGGTCCGGGGCCCTTCATTAACCATTAAGCAGGAGCCATGTTTTTGACCGCTGCGTTGGATTGATTCATCCAATGGATCAATGTGTCTGTTTTGGCTTTAGCAAGAATGAGAGAAATTTTGACCACTAAAGTATACAGAGAATTTCCAGTCCATTTATCACACATCCCAGTTGAAACTGCATTTTAACTGGGAATGTTACCTTGCTGATTTCTGTGTTTAACATCCACAATATGCTTCTTCAAACATTAGCTTTGTGTCAGTGGAGCTCAGGTATCAGAAAGTTCATTTGATCACACTGGCATGCCTGTGTGTACTAGCCGGCTACCCATTATGCTTTGCTGTACAGTCATTTAAAGCCTCACCTCTTAAGTGGATTTGGTCATAGGCAGGAAGTCTGGCGCGAGGTGTGTTTAAGAAAAAAATCATGTGTGGCTGTGCCGTGTGATTGGCTGGCACCCTGTCCAGAGTGTACCTCAGCCTTGTGCCCTAAGCTGCCTGGGATTGGCTCCAAACCCCCACAAACCTGCATTGCACATAAGCGGTTTGGAAAATGGAGGGATAAAAATCATAAGTCAACATTTGGGTAACGTTTGTGAACTCATCACTTTGAGTCAGCGCTTCTTCCAGGGATGTTAATGCTGCCGTAAATTTTAACCTGCGTAAGAGTGAACATTTTACAGGCAGAGTTTAGTGGCACTTAGTGGTATTAATCAGATACCCAAGATTAAAGGTCACTTTCTGTCTTTGCCTTCACAAGCCCCTCCCCACATCTCGCTCTGCAGTCGTGTTACTGTGTCACGTTGCCTCCAGCTCCTTGCGCTGTATCGGCACCAACCGTGTCCACCTGGCACACCGGTGATGTTTGGGTAACTGGTTCCCTGAAGCCGTTTGTCTTTGCTCCCCTTGGGCTTAGCAGAAAGCACACCTATCATGTTCACAATCATGTAGCTCACGTGTTTCAGTAATCCGCCTGCCTGGGACTTTGCCCTTCTGGCACACGACGGTGCCGCATACGGTCTGGGACAGTGGGCCGGGCCCCGTTCACATTCCCGACATTCCAAGAGTACCGGAATGACTGGGAGCCCTAGAGGGTGGTGTCCGAGGAAGTGCACCGCCCCCGTGAGCCTGCTGCCTTGTTCTCCACACTGGCCAGGTTGCCATGGAAACAAAGGAGAGGCTAGGTCCCTGACACACGGTGAGGGGGGTGCCTCTCCTGTGGGTACCGTGACACGGCTGTATGCCCACCCAAAAGGCCAGACTTGCAAGGCCTCTCTCCCAGGCCAAATTTCCAAAAATACAAGTATGAGGCGTGGGGGGCTATTATCCAGATGTTCTTAACTCCTCATAGCCAACACCAGTGTTTATGCTGCTGGAAAACCTCAAACTCTGGAGAAATGTGCATGCAAAGTTCAAAAACCGCATGAGTCGGATGACTTGTTCTACTTCTACGTTTTCCTCACCTTTTCTTAATGTCAAGTTTGATCTCATTAGAATTTCATTGTTTAACAGACTGGTCCAGTAGATGATGCTCTTGGGACAGTATGAAGGTCATACGTGAGAAAGCATACCTGCAGCGCCCATTCGCTGCGTGTTAGTTTTTTCTGGGAATGGATGTCGCCCACCGTGCACGTAAGGCGGCAAAGTTCTGCTCTCGCCTCAAGTCTAGCAGGATGACATCCCACCACTCGGTGGCAGGCTCAGATCAGGGCTGTTGACACGTGCCCGTGGTTATTCACACACGAGTCCGGTCCAGCTGATGGACCATAACACTAAGTTTGAGGAAGGCGGATGCACATAAGAAAGATTCTCTCGCAGTTTTGCATGCGTGTTTGGTTTTGTGGGCTGCAAGCTGTGAATGAAGTTTTAAAAATAAGCGGATAGCCTATTTAGTTGGGGTTCAGAGTAAATGTGACAGAAGGGGGTTGGATTTAGTTGAGAACTTGTGGAAGAGCATCTGTAAGGAGGACTGACTTGGTCTGAGTCACTCTGCGAGGAACCATGGAGAGACTGCTGAATGTTTGTAATTACTCAGTACTGCGTCCCCGTCATGACACTTAACTTTACACTGGCAAGTTTGAAAATTTAGCATGCGATTTCCCAGTCCTTATTTATCTTCCTTCTAACATGTCAACCAGTACAACGTGCTCGGGAGACTTGCTGTGTAGATTTATGATTTGAGACCGCTTTCGCACTAACATTGTCAATATCGGACTCAGGATCGATTATTGGTCTGTCGCTTCAAAGTCCTGTCCCGTTTGGGGAGCAGAACCAAGATCAAAAGCGCACTGGAATCCGTGTGGTTGTGTCGTAGACATCCTGCGGCGTACAGCCCTGCCTGCCTACACACACTAACTGAGGCGTGCCACTGTATAATGTGTGTATGGGGTGTATGAAGGGGATTTTCCCACTAAGTCTGGGTGGAGGGGCGACGCCGCTTCCCCGCTGAGGAGGAGGAGGAGGAGGGCGGAGTCCAGCAACAGGTTGGCCGCTTCGGGCTCCGCCGCTTCATTCGGTGTCGGCCAGGACACGGCGCTCCGAGTCTCCTCCGCTCCTTCAGAAGCAAGGAAGCCGGGCGGCACCATTGGCCCTCCCTATCGCCGGGGAAGCTGCAGTCGGCCGCCCGAGGAAAGGCGGCTCCGGCTCTGCCGTCGTCTTCATCCCCCATCGGATCGGCCGGCCCTCTCTCTCCGTCCGTACCGTATTTTTAACCCTGGATTTGCCGCCTCTTCGCCGTCCATCGCCGCCTCTTTTCCCACCCACCCTGTCGGATCCGGCGTGTGTCTCCCTTCATTCGTCGTCTTCCTGCGCGCCTCCGCGGAGCTCCGCCGGCCGGTTCCGCAGCCCAGCCTCTCCCGGGGACATGCTCCCTCCGCAGCCGGCGCCGGCCCCCCCCGCTGACTGCCAGCTTGTACCGTAGCTTCAGCTTCAGCTTCGGAGCCTGGGAAAGACGCCGAAAAGCCGCGCGGAATCGCAACCATGGGCTTCTACGGCACTTTAAAGATGATCTTTTATAAAGTAAGTCTGCCGCATTTTACACCGCCCATGAGGCTGGGGGGCTCTCGTCGGCTGCTACCTTCCGCGTTTCTGTGACCAATGGCTTCCGCCAGAGTCTCCGGCCCCGACGACGGAATAATGCCATTTTAAAGGCTGCCCGATCCCGTTTCCATTTTGGCTCGCCGAGTCCCAGGATAAATCTCGCCGCGGGTGATGTGGGCATGCAGATCAATGGTCCTTCATCCGGGGGGGGGGGGGGGGGGGGGGGGGGCGCTCCCTTTACAGAAATATTACATGTAAACGATTCCAGGTTCTCAGCAGCAAGGAGAGTATGGAAGGCAGGAAGGTGATATCTTGAGATGTTTTGTGCAATTAAGCAGGTAATGGCACACGAATCCATGGAAGGGGACACTGGCAGGACGAGTAATCAGCATCTGCGGTGGTGGCCACCTCTCGTGTAATCCAATAACTCCACTCCGGCGACTCGTCTGGCTCTGCTCGTGAAACGAGACTCTCAGCTTTATGGTCATTAATATCGAAAAATCATTCTCCAGGCAGGGTCCTTCTCTTTTTTCCTCTCCTTTTGCCTTTCTTTTGAGAGAGCGAGAGCTTTGCACCAGTCCTTTGGGAGCCATCTGGCGATCCGTACATGATTATCGTACGAGAACACTGCCGTTAAAAAGGGCCCCTTCCATTCCTGCCCCCCAGGCTGATTTCAAAGTTAGGCCCAAAAACAAATTATTCATCCAGTCACTGGCTGACACAAAAACTCACATTTTCAAAGATGTATTTCCTTCATGTTTTACGTTTATCGGTCAAATAATTAAGGGATATGCAAATTAAATCATGCACAGCCTCCGATTCTCTCTGAGACGAGCACCTGGTATTTTGCATGAAAGAAAATTATTCAAACATCTGCATCCAGATGCATGATCTTATGCGAGAGGGAGAGGCATAAAATTTATGAAGAAAACCTGCAAATCACACATAAAATGTCCAATTTGCTGTATAATGCATGTAACCCATTTGCTCATAAATTCTTGCGGACAACACGCATGCAGCAAAAATCTTTCTGCGGGAAACGTTTAAAGGTAGCTATAGTCCCACACAAATAGAACATGTGTTAAATGTTATTTAAGGTCTTCTCGGGCTTTCCAGCAGCTGAACAGGTGGTGACTATGCCTAAGGTCACATAGGGGTACCATTCAATTGGACCCCACTTAGCAGGCAAACGTGAGGGGCAGTCGAATGCTTCTCACTGGAGGCGGATGAGAACCAGCACTACACTGTTCAAAGCCTGCCTTCTGTTTGCAGAGACATCCACAGCCATAACAGGACTACGCATTCCTCTCTATTTCACACCGGTCCGGTTCCAATTTCTAAGCCGTGGTTTCTTGTCCTCTTCTCCTGCACCATACATTGTCGACAAGTACATCGAGCCACAGGAAAGATTGTCTGTCACATCAGTGTGACCCACATCATCCTTTTAACATCTCCACGATGACTCCAGTCATCTTCTCTGTTCAGATTGTGCCTGGATGCAAAGACAGTGACGATTGTCATGGCTCTTCAATGTCATTACTGTTGCTACTGTACCGGGTATTAAGGGACTCAGATTTTCCACGCTTAATTTTCCACCAAGTGAGGTTGAAGTTCAGTAGAAAAGTTCAAGACATGCAGCTTAACTCAATTAATGGTGATCATCCAAAGTCTTTTGTTGTCATCTTTCCACTGATTACAATTACATTTGAAACGTACAATCCGTACAATTACAGAGAATCAGCCCTGTTCCAGAAATCAACTTGGAATACTGGCTCTTATAATCTTCTACTCCTTTAGCGATGTTCCTCCATCGTTGTAGGGTCATCACGTCTGCGTTTCCACTTTGTTCGATTCAAAGCATCGTCTGGGTTCATGTTCTTCCTCTTGGGCCGTCTGTCAGGTTTCCTTCCCTTAGGGCTGACTCATGGGGTTGAGTCATGGCCCCCCCCAGATAACATGGCCATACCATTGATGTCATGCCTCTTGCATCTTCTCTGAAATTGGAGCCACATTCATTATTTTTCCGGATATCTTCATTTGTCATGTGGACCTTTCAGGTTAGTCCATATGATCACTGGAACATCCTCATCTCCATAATATGGAGTACTTGCTCATGCCTCGTCATGGCTGGTCAGCATTCATTACCATACAGGATGGACCACAGTAAATATTAGCCTTGAGTTATCTTGACATCTTGTTGTGATGGAGATGGTCACCTGCTGCCACTTTAGCCAAGCAAAGCTGATGCAGGTTCACACATCTGGAAGGGAGTCGCCAGCAGATCAAACGAGGGAGCCAAGATATTTTAATTTGGCTGCTTTCTCGATTTCTTGTTCATCAACTCAAATCATGCTGTTCGTTTCTTCTCCACATTTGAAGTATTCAGTTTTCTGAATGTTCAGCTGTAGTTCATATCTTTGTAGCTGGTCCATCTACTGCTGTGTTTGTTGTTCCAGAGCTCGGTAATCTTCTACATAGTAGAGCGTTCCTGGATGTGGTGCCTTGTAGTGAGAAAGCCACCCCACCAGAAATACACACTCCATCTTTGCAGTAATGCTGGCGGGTCTCACACACTAGTTGTTCCTGTCCTTAACATGCAGAATGTGACCAATATCCTGGGTCAATCAGTGGCGTTGGTTGGTGAAGTGGTAGATCTTCTTCACCCCCTCAGGTACGTCCAACTGGTTATACAGGAATTGGTCGTTTTTCAACTTTGCTGCAGTTACCACCCACTTTGCTGTTGATTTCAATGCTTTGTACACAGTCCAGTTGGCCTCAAGGCAGGAGCATTTCAGTTCTTCTAGGAAAACTTCTTCCCCCGATGGTAGATTGTTCTTCTTCATTCCACCATTGAATTTTTTATCAATGATACGCCATCCTTGTTCGGTTTTTCAAGGACCACAACGTCAGCTTTGCCTATTTGGTCGACAATCTTGTCCCAGAGAGCTTCCACAGGTTTGGTTCCAGTTGGCTTTTGTGAGCATGCAGCTTCCATGTTTTATCTTTCCATGGTCATACTTTCTGTCCAATTTCGAGATAAATGTGCACAACCAAGAGATGATGTTAAGGGCTGATGTTGGTAAATGAGATGACCTTCCCATCAGTACCCAGATTCAGATCTCATCTTCTGATGAGCCAGCAATCGATCTGTGTGGTGTAGGTGGCCTTTGGCCACCGTGGGAATGCTCATAACCACCACTCTTTGATCCCATATTCCCACATTCTCCTTTGCGCTTCACTCATAATAGAAAAGCCTTCGCCGATCTCCTTGGCCTTCATTCTTTTCAATCTGGTCTCCTGGATGCAAGCAATGTCAGCTCGTTGGTTTTTCAAGATGTTGGCTAGCTCGGTTTTGCCTGGCAAGTGTTCCAATGTTGATGGTGGCTAATCACAGAGATTGACATTACAGATGTAGTGAATTAATGTGACAATTAGAATCCTTTGACCTGCTTGTCGCTCAGCCTGACATTGACCCTCACTGTTAGCCAAGTTCCGTGGGGTTCTTGTTTCCAGCCAGCACTGCATGGAGGTGATGATGGAGGGATTTTGCAGGCCACAGAAATATTTATTGTATATACATTGTGTTTAAAAACAATAAACCTTGTAATTCTTTATAACTTTGTTGATCCTGAGCCAATTTTGATTTTTGCTAGAAGTACACAAATACCAAATGCATATTGTTTCCCACCACAGCTGTTTTTATGTACTCCTACTGTACTTTGCAACACAAGTAAGGCCAACTGAACGTCCTTTGGCCGTGGTGGAGAAGACGTTAATACAAGATCTCTGTCAAAAATCTATGCAAATCTGGACGAAAATATTGTTGAGACATTGTGTAAGCTTTTCAAACCAACGCCACGGCAAATGCACACTGAAATCTAATATTAAAGTGTGCGACTCGTTTTTTGGCCAGGCAGTGTATCTGTATTGTCCCATTTTTATAGCAAAATATGAAGAAATGAGGGGTGGCTCAAGACTTTTGCACAGAACTGTATATCATGGTCATATGCAGAGAGAAATGCTGAAATTAGTTTTGAGATGCGATTTTTACAGTTTTGTTTGTTGAGTCATATTGTAAAAATACACACTGAGGATCCACGTGTCGCACATCTGGGCTTATAGCAGCTGTGTGATCCGAGGCAGAGAATCCCAGGGCAAATCCGAGATGTGTGGTCAGGGAACAGGCAACGAAGTCAAAAAACCAGGAAGACAGCAAATCAGCAACCAGATCCAAATCGTAAGGGTAAGACGGGAGATCGAATGTTCTATGTTCGGAAATTAGACTTTGGAAGCAGAAAGAAACACTCAGTATGAAGTCTGCAATAACAACAATACCTCACACCTGTTCGTGTGGGTGCAGGGTTAACATAACATACGGTTTGGTAACCACCGGTAGGTGTTAGTGCTTCCGGGAATGCCGGGCTGGGAGGCGTTGCGGTGAGAATGTTTTTGTTGCCCGTCACTTCATAATAATGTAGTTGAAAACTGCCTGCATCCATTTGGAATTGAGTGACTTCTTTCACGTTATAATCTCTGAAAACCAACCAGAAAATAGGTATCAGAAACAATCCTACATGTGAAGCATCATTTTAAAGCTCCTCGAGGTACCAAATGTCATCCTGCAGTTTTCAACCACACGGAGACCTTCCAACGAAGCCACACCATGTTGTTCCAAGCAGCTAAAATCTTTCACTGTGTGTCACGTTTGTCATCGGCTGCTCCGTGCGGCCATCTAGTTCTGTTCCCTTCCTTCACGTCATATACGAGAAATGATCCTTTTCCCTAGAACCACATAGGTCAGCGCTAAATTTCAACCTGAGAACTACATTTGTTAACTTCTGGCGAAGTGTAAATCTCACTGCTTACCGCTACTTAAACCCAAGGGCATGCATTTGCCATAACAGTGGAACGGTGTTAAGACGGACTTAAAAAAGCATTGGGGAAAATAAATAAATAAAGGGCGATTTGTGAGACACTTCTAGTCGATGGTATTGATTGACTTGCTGCATGTTTGCATTTTGAGTCTTTCAGAAATTCATCAGCAACTACCCCCCGCCCCCACCACAAGTCTCGACTTGGACTCCATGACAAACACAGCATTATTTCCTCAAACTCCTGGCTGGGGACAAAGAGGCACTTTACACCTTCCAAATGCACATTAGAAATGGCTGCTGGGCAGGAAGAAAGTCATCCAGTGTTTTCTCACATGTAATCTGCAATTTTATGGGTAGATGTGTAAGCAAAACAGTCTTTTCAGCCATGCCTTTCTGCAAAATGTCAGCCGTGGCAGCGTTCATGGTCATTATCTATGGTCTTCACTTAGTCTACCTTTTTGCCTGGTTTGGGAGACTCCAGGAGTGCAGTTAGTCAACAGCTCCTTATTTCACACGATCAATAGCGTTTAATCAGGCCTGACAAACACCGACGCACTCTGTCCGTTGGTTGCATCTGTCTCCCTACATTTGTCTGCAGTTTGCTCTATTGACGCAGTGTGGAGCAAAATTCCCAAGCTGATACTCTTCATGCCCACACATGTCGGCAGAATTTGTGTGGACTAAATCAGAGGAAAATTCAAATCAATTGTGTCTTTTTTTTCTTGCCCACAGCCTTTGAAATTCTCAGACTGCAAGGCTGACCCAGGCCAGGCAGGCTGTGAACTCTGCTAAATTACAGCGAATGTGTTAGTCTTTGTTTTCTTCAGATGTGTAGAGTATACTGCTGTGACTGTGTAAACACTCTGGAAACCCCATCCCGGCCTGCTTAACCTTTCCCTGGCCTTTAAATGAAATCCCAGGAATGGTTAGAGTTTCTGACAAAGCATGACTTTCCTGACAGCCTGAGTGCTATTTGACTGCTGAGTGCAATGAAGCCTTACTTCACCTAAATGAGATAGATTCATCTGAGTTAGGGCCAGGTGGGTTTAACTGTGATGAGCCTAACAGAGATGATCCTAACTGGGATAACCCTAACTAGGATGACCCTAACTGGGATGACCCTAACTTGGGTAAACTTAACTGGGATAATGCTAACTGAAAACATCCTCATTTTTTTCTCTGAAGAGTAAAAAGTTCATTCCTCTCTTCCTCTTGAAGTCTGATAGAGGAGAGAAGAACAATTGTGATGTTTTAAAAATACACTGGGCTGCAGACTGACTGAGCGTCAATACGAGGAACATCACATACTGTCACTTGCTTAGAATGCCCCAAAATAAAATGCTGTCGTTCTCATACTCACTGTCACTCTGTGCTGGGACTATCCCATAACTATTCATACACCCCCCCCACCAAATGGATCCGACACAGAACCAAAGAGACCCATCCCCTCAGGCCCTCAGCGGGGGATGGGGCAGTACACTTGTGCAATTTGCATTGCCCCTCCCCCACACCCAATTTAATGATAGCGACAGCGTGCTCATGTCAAGGTGACTCCACGGTCTCTCTCTGCCATTTCTGCCATCTGTGAGTCTCCCACAGTTCAGGTTGAAGCTGACGGATGTCAGGTCACAGTGATGTCACTGCTTTGAGTACGTATAAGCAAGCACAACGGGTAATGCTACAATTACTCCGAAAGCAGCGATGGCTGTTTGACAGAACATCGAAGTTATTAATGAGAAAATGAATTCCGTGTTGAGCAACAGAGGAATTTCGCCATAACATAAAGACGTGGTAAAATACACACTCAGTGACGGAGCGACATGGGCCTGTATATTTTAATCTCAAGGGGCAGTTCTTATTGCATTTTGGAATTGATTACACGATGGCGTATAGCTGTTCGTTTTGCCCCTCACGTCGTATGTTTCACTAAACCCCATCTGAGAGCTGATGGATATTGACATAGGAAACAACGCAATATTTCCAACCTCATTTCAGGAGCTGACGGACCCAGAATTGTGGTACTGGAGTCATTCGCTCCATCTGAAAATTATACAGTGCTTGAAAGTTTTCTCTAGGACCATTTTTCACCAAGAACATTCCCATAATTAGTACCATAGCAACCAATAAAGAGTACATGATTGCAGGGAAAACGTTTTTATGAGTTGTCGAAAGACGTCTGCTCAGTAATGAAAAAATAAACCTCACCGGCCCGTAAGTATTCTGAGAAAGGTGTTGAAAGGCCAAAATTCAGTAGTTATGCAAATACTCCAGTCAAAAATTCCAAAGAAATCACCACCGTGATTTTACCTGTCATGCATCATTTCTTTCTTCTGAAAATATCACTTACAGTTGACCTTGGAATCAAAACACCAGTGGAGCATCTCGCGTCTTGGTCGACAGTACGCTGAGTTAAAATCGCGTAAAGTACTCAGACAGGTGGTCTCTAATGTGGGCGCTCAGTGCAGAAAGACGGGAAGATCAGCTCCTCATTTTTCCTCCCAAATCGTCCACCGCCCAGAAGAAAAGGGAGCCTCACAAAGCATTGAGTCACGGATCTTCATGGGCAGGCATCTAATGACCAATGCAGGGACACGTGAAGGTCAGTGACTCACGTCTTTATGAGACTGGTTCTCATTGACGTTAATGGATTAAGCCCAGGTGCCACCATTGGGAGACGTGAACGCTGTAGGTGTTCCTCGTCCTCCTCAAGTTAAGAACATTAATTTTCGGCCCTCTCACCTCTGCCGGTTCTCCGTCGTTTCCATGGCAGGTGGAAGAAAGAAGGATGGCTGTACTGATACCAAAACATCGATTCCAGGTTTTCACAAGTGCTGCGCCTTGCTGTTCTGGTTCTCTACCAAACGAGCACACTAGACCATCCATTTTATGAAGGTCAATCCATTTCCCTCACTGTATGAAAATGAGTTTTACTAAACGAGTTACTAAAATATGCTGAACCCCAATTAGCAGAACTTCAGACTTGAGGAATTAATGAAGCTTTGCCTCTTTCTCTATTCATGGACGTAATGTAAATGCAGGTATGTAATCTGTGGCATCATTAACGTTCACTACACCTGACTTCCCACCCCACCTTTGGCCAGCGCAACCTGAGTAGCCTCACTGTTACCTTTCTGAGCAGCAAAAACCTCTTCAGGTATAATCATGTGATGTCGCAAAGAAGAAAACTTGAATGAGATTACTGTTCCTTATTAAATTAACTGCTCGATATTCAACTGTCTGGACACGGACACAAGAGGCAGCAACAAAACACATCCCCAAGAAAAAGAAAAACAAGAAAGCAAAATGGCTGTCTAAGGAGGCTTTAGAAATAGCTGAGGAAAGAAGACAAGCAAAATACAAGGGCGAAAGGGGACGATACACCCAACTGAATGCAGATTTCCAGAGAAGAGCAAGGAAAGACAAGGAGGAGTTCT
>JAACJT020023501.1:0-22257 GCA_009936485.2 Gymnarchus niloticus | reverse complement strand
GAGTTAAGCTCAAGTCGGCAGCACTTCCACCGCCCCCCCACCCCACCTCCGCCTCCGCCACCTCAGCAGATCGAGGCTGCCCACCCTGCCCTGCCCCGCCCCATGTGTAGACATTAGAGTAGCTGAACCAGGCCGCCCGAGGAGTGCCGCCGTCACGGGGCCAGACTGATGTCACTGTGGTGGGAGTGGGCCATGTCATCATCGCCGTGGTTATGCCACGGACAGAGACACCAAACACATACACACCTGCCCTTGAGATAAGACAAGGAACAGACAGCAGACTGGAGGACATTTTTCTGCTGTTTTATACATAACAAGTATGTTACCAGGTACACACACACTCTTTGCACTGTTTAGAGGGCCAGATTGCCCTGAACTGTATAAAAAAACTGAAGCATTACAAAAAAAACCCACTGTGGCATAGAGAGGGGTGGGAATTGAACCCTCAACCCTGAAGGAGATGGTACTACCCACCAAGCCACCATGACACCTGCAGCAGCCACAGTGTCGCAGGACCACTTCCTACCCAATGGGCTGCAAATAATGAGAAAAAACAAAAAACAGGCAAGCTTGCCAAAAACCACATCCATGTGACAGCCACAGGAAACAGCAGCCCGCTCCAATCTCGCATCACCTGACCATTTACCTGTCACGCACCAAGCGTAATTCAAACTTTTTCGGCCCCACCTTTGTTTTGCGGTCCCCGTCCTGACGCCGGAGAATGGAACCGCTGGTTCCAGTAAGCCATGTCTCACAGTCTCTCGGCATCATCGTTAGGGTAACCGATTAGTCAGACCCTCGATGCTCCATAGCCCATGCTCAGCAACATGAATGAAAATAACATGGGTGATGTAATCGTGTACCCTAGTGGCGCTATACTTTACCAGTAACTACCCAAAACAAATTCAAGAATCATTGATGAATTCATAACAAGGCAGAGAATAAAGATAACTCATATTCCTTCTTTTGAGTCTGCCTCAGGTATTGGCATGAACATACTGGAATATCCCCAGACAGATGTCATGGGAACTTAGGGGGGCGTCAGATGCCAGCCACTCTTCCTGTGCCGCTCAGCATCTGCAAAAGGCAAAAGTGTCAACTGAGAAGCGTTTCCTCAAATCAGAAGTAGCGGGGACTGCGTCAACCGTCCCCCACGACCATGAATGGCACTCATGTGAGAACCAGAACAACAGCCCATGCCAAAATCCGTAAACCGTGAGCCCCGGTGTCACATCCAGAACAGAACAGGGTGTCGCACATATAGCACTTGAGTGAACTTGATTCCTGTAGCACCGAGATCACTGAAAACACCACATCCAGCAGCCACAGGACGTCTGGCAGTTGGAGGTCCGGTCATGCAGCAACGGTCAAGTCCAGCAGAGTCCAGCAGAACTGCACGCATGATGCTGGTGGAGCGGCCATCACTGTGAACTATACACACCACAGTCTGCTCTGTGCTGTCTAGATTTTGATAATCTCCATTATCTTGTTGATGAAGCCAATTTAACATCCCACCATTCTGGATACTTCTTATATATTAGTAATTGTGCCTATTCCTTAGGAATAATAAAGTTTCTCTTCCATCCATCCATCCATCCATACAAAGGCCAGTGAAATATTTAGCCCTTCTTCACAGTTTTGCTCTGAATGCCCTTGCAGAACCTCAGAGGACAGGAGCACAGGAAAAACATGGACAGGCCTGCATGCGATGTCCTCACAGCTTCGCGGCGACCCAGCCAAGCCTCATCGCCTTCGTCCTGTGACCGTCAATGGCTGGCGGGGCGGCCACGCGTTGCCATTTTCAACTGCTTACTCTCTGCAGAAAGAGGAAATTCCAGAAGGAAAAAGAAAAAAGAAAAAAAAAGAAAAAAGAGATGAAGCGCAACGAAAGATGGGAAAATGTGAGCTGAGCCCGTGTCAGGTACTGGGTTACTTACAGCTGCCAGAGCTCCGCTCCATCATTACTGACTTGACTTCATGAAAAACAGGTGCTTAGCATACGGGATGCTAACGACAGCTACGCTCATCGCATTCCTGGGCCAAGGAACTTTTACCATACATGTCGTTCAACTGTTTTTATGATCATGTATGATGCCACAGACCTTCTCAAAATGCACCCCCACCCCACACACACTTTCCCCATGGCGCCATAGGAACATACAGCTGCATTTTTAATGTGGCAGAAAAAAAGACGCATTTAAACACAAGGGTCAGAAACAGGTTGCAAAGCTTTCATGTTATAACTCAGGTAATGTGACTGTTTCTTACTGAATAGTCAAATCTAAAGTAACAAACCATTCATTTCCAGAATGAGAGCTTTGTTATTAATTTCCAACCCCAAAGTAACTCTTAAGTGATGGCAAAATGTCTTTTTGCAAATTTGTCACACAAGCAGAACTGTTGTGTTTTCTGGGGAAAATGGCCACTCAAGTCTTCGGGCATATTAGCCAGGCATTAGTCCTTATGTCTCACCAGCAGACACACATACACTCCCAAGCACACGCATGTCTGACCCAGGACGCTTGGTGGGATTCTTGTAACGCGTCAGGGTGGGAATGTTCGGAAAATTCATCCTTGGTGATCTCGTGTGCCTTGAGAATCTCGTTTTTGCCACTAGGCTACAGTACCTCTCCTGTTTTCACAGGGTCTCTCTCTCTCTCTCTCTCTCTCCATCTCTTTCTTTATCTCTGTGTGTCTCTCTCTCTCCTTCCTCCAGTTTTGCTTCTGAGAATTGCCGAAAGGAGACTGATTTGCTGTAAGCCGTCTACATTTGAAGGCAGTAAATTATTATACAAATACATAACAGTCAAAACACGGAATCTTTGAAAATTGAAGTGGCTGTTTTAGAACGTCAGTGTGTTTATGTTAAATAAATTCATAAAAACAATGCGTATTTAAAAAATTTACGAAAACTTTGAGGTTTCTGTCACAAACAAAAAATGAACCCAGCCTGAGTAATAGTAATGCTATGAATCACAAGGAAATATGGTGGAAAGGCGAATAATGGTGGCTGTTAATTACTGCCGGGGTTTTGACGTGATGTGTCAGCAAGACTTTCCCATCATCCTCACTGTTTACCGAGAACCGCCAAGCAACAGCGCTACAGGGGAGGCAGTCTGTGGGACGGGAAAAACGAGTCCGTTGCCACCGGGGACGTGTCACCCACGTGGCCCTCTGACACGATCCTTTCGGGTCTGTACGACAGGGGACGTGTTCACCCCTACCCGCAGCTGAGAAAGCTGCCCACGCTAATCAAAGGACAGCATTTCCAGGCGGTAGGCGGTTAATGATTAGCCAGTTAATCTCGCCCCGCCGCTGTCGCAGCCAATTATGTCGTGAGGGTGCGTGCGCCCACAACGTTCTAGGATGTTATGTTGTTCCTTCTGTCATGGAACCCTGCATAGGAACAATGCATGTCTGTGTGCGTGCATGTGTGTCCGCTCTATACGTATGTCTGTTTGCGTTTCGCCGTGTGTCACGTGGGTGAGCTTGCGTATACATGAGCCCGCTCACCAACATGCTCGTGGGAATGTGTGCAAGGTGCAGACGCGTGCAAGTTCAAATGTGTCTGTCCCTGTTCCTGTCAATATCAGACCGCATACAAAACGTGGCACTCCAAAACTGCGATCGCAGTGTGCCACTCGGTTTCTGGAAAGCATCGCCGGGAGGTCCGCGTCATCGATCCGGTAAATGGTGATACAACCCCTGGTCAGCCACTTGCGCAATGCCGAAACGCCCTTGTTCTTTATCTGCACGTGGGAACAAACAAACCTTAAATCAAACAGCGACATATGAAAATCATTTACAAATCAATTGCAAAAGGAAAAAAGAAAAACAAAACTAGAAAGCTTGCTACCTGGAATGTAAAATTTTTTAGGCACACTAAAGAATGGCCAAACAGGGTTCTCGTGCCTGTTGTGTTCCGGAAGGAGAGCGTTGCTTCATATGGTGGCTAACTTTTAGCTGAGAGCTCAACAGAATCTCCCCTCTCTCTTTTAGCCTGCATTTCTTTCATGCCAAATGTTTTTGTTGATTTATTAAGCCATCTGGCCTTCCATCCCAAAGTTTCACCGCAATCCGTGACACTGAAAACCACTAACGACTTTCTGTACAAACTGTGAGAATAAGAGTAACCGTCATGTGATGTACTTGTCACACATTTATGGTAAGACTTCTTTGTCATCGCCTTACTAAATGAAAAATGAAAATAAAAGAACACTGACTCGAGTTTGAGGGGTTTCCCTCAGGGTAGGTGTCCAAGGTCATGTTCTCCGCACAAAGAAAGGAGAGGGAAACTTAGCTGGCGCAGAGAGAACTTTGAAATGTTCCTAATGTCACAGGCTCTTCCCTGTCAGGACTGGACTAAGCAATGTTACCATTAGCTGACTGACTCTTGTTACCGCACGGCCTGTCAGCCAATCACAGGCATGCTCCCCCCAGGCTGTGGGCGGGGTGTCGGTGACTAAAGCCACTCAGCTGTGCGAACTGCCTACCACAGGCCAGCCATCGTGTAGACCACAGTTGCGTTTTCTTATAACATTGGAGCCGACTGCTCCAGTGGCTGACAGGTTACTCTGATCTGTCTACCACTATCACTTTCAATATCGGGAAGATCTCGACCTCTGGGCTTACCAGCAATAATCCTGGTAATAGGATGCTCTTAAACAAACAAACAAATGTTAAAACAAGTCAAATCGGGGAAAAAAGACCAAGTCTAGGCCCTCAGTGACTGAGGCTTCTATTCTCAGTATGAACCAGAATTTTTTTTTAAATCACAATTAGTATGCTGCTAGTTCCCCGAATACCGGAACAGCTGCCATGACAAATTCAATGGCCTCTTTAACATGAATATTTACGTATTTAGGGGCAAAGCTATCAAACATAACAAGTCTTGACATAAAGACTGACCTCTCCCAGAGCGTCTGTCTTGTGAAATCCTGCAAGGTGGATGTCATTTCGCCTTAAATCTCTCTAAGCACGAAAGGTCCGCTCAGCGTGAGGCAGCTCTAGGCAGGGGAGGGAGAGGACAGGAATGGTCATTTGGTGACTGACATGCTGTCATTTTTCTCATTCCTGCCATATTTCGGATCCCATAATTCCTGTTCATCACGCATTGTGTTTTCACAGCTGAGAAGATAAGAGGGCTAGATGGATGAGAGAATGAAGAGAGTGAGGGAGAGAGGGAGGGATGAAGCTCGCAGTCATGGAGGGGTGCATCCTGGGTTGGGAGGCCTGTTTTTGTAGTGGCTCTATATTCAGCCAATAATGACAATCACCACCAATCAGCAGCCTGGGATAGTAGAAGACAAACATTTTCTCAAAGAATCTCTTAATTCTTCCTGTTTCGATTGGCTCTATTACTGGATTCTTCCACCAAGATGAGTGGGCGGTGAAGAACTTTTTCATAAAGTGTCAATACCATGAGTTTGTCATTTTAATTAACATGTTAACAGCCTTAGGGCTAATTACTGTGTTTTCACAATTTTTTCGCATATATGTATATTATACTTGATTGAGGTGGGTTGTAAAGAACCAAAACAGACACAATGGGGATTAAAGTATAAAATCATCTTAATCTTTGATTCAGTCCACACGAGATTTGCAGGTTTCGACAAAGGCCACCTTGCTCAAGAAGCACACATAGTTTAGAGGTCAGGAGGTCCGTCTTGAACCACGTGGACAGGAGCAGGCAGGAGCACGGGGGGGGGGGGGGTGTTAAAAAAGGAAACCACAGAGATCACAGCAGCGAGAGGATTTTGCTCCATGGGAATACCGCTTTGGGAAAAGTACCGGTTAGGCAGCCAGCAGGCCTGCGAAAACGGCAAAACGGCAAGCTGCCCGTAAACCACAGCCGTTCCCCGCCCCCTCCGTCGCTTCACAGCAATTGATCTCCTACGAAGATTTTACTACCCAGGATCCACCGCTGTCAGCGACCTCCAGTGAGGCTCGACGGCGCCGGGGTGACCAGGTCAGCAGAGTTTATTGGGTTCGCTTTGACCTGAGTAGTCCGGCAGGCGCTGCCTGGTCTCCACGTCCACAAATTCTTTCACGTTTCTGGATTTCGGAAGCAGGCAAAACAGGAGGCACCTGTATAATTATGGAACCCTAAGTGGAAACGAGTGGCATTCTGGGGCCTTCCTCAGTCCTTCACCAAGTGCGTGTGCGCGTGTGTATGTCACGTAACCTCTTCCCTACGCACGCAGGTGTCTCCCGGCCCTAAGCGTCCCTCATACCGACAAACGGGGTGCCTTTTCACTGGCTCGGATAAGATGCCATGGCACCGAAAGAGCACTGCGAGAATATGCGATGGGGAGAGGTTTTTCTGAGAATCCGTGCCACAGACAGTCAAGATCATGGCTGATTTGAGATATTCTGCAGCCCCTGTTTGAGTCCTGCCAAGTGCTTCCCACGGGACATAAACAACGCTGCTGCCCACCCCACCTGCCCTATGAGTTCTGACCTCTGACCTGCCTTTGAATCCCCCACTCAGAGGTTCACGTCGGCTTTCCCAACCCTGGGTGAAAGGGCCGCTTCCTCCCAAGAAGCACTGCGGAGGAGTGTGTCTGTGATAAAGTTTTTAGGGTTTGCTCCTGGGCCAGGTAGGGAAGAGGGGTCTCTGTACATTCCAGAAAAAAAAAAACAATATCATAAAACGTGAACGCAC
This sequence comes from Gymnarchus niloticus, assembly GCA_009936485.2. Lineage (NCBI taxonomy): Eukaryota > Metazoa > Chordata > Actinopteri > Osteoglossiformes > Gymnarchidae > Gymnarchus > Gymnarchus niloticus. The sequence goes on along the minus strand of JAACJT020023501.1, from coordinate 15,593 downwards.
ACACATGAAGCAGGCGTGTCAAAAGTTATGAGGCATGTCGAAGGGCAGGCCGAGCAAATAAAACAGGAGCAACCGCGGTCTGACCGGTTTCGGCAATTAAGTAACTATTTACTCCGTCCTGAAAACGGCGGGTAATCATTGTCCCACCCCTCCCTGCAGAGCGACAAGGTGTTTAAGTACAGCTGACATGTGGCAGAGGTCACGGGGGCGTTAGGCCTTATCTCCGAAGCAGCGGACGTGCAACACCCCCAACCACCTCAGACCGCTGAAGTTGACCCACAAGGGTTTTTATTCCTTTTTTTTTTCTTTTTACAGTATCTCGCTGTAAATCATTCACTGGAATAGGTTAGCCCCCCGTGGGGGTTTTTAGTAAATCTTTAACGGGTTTCCTTTTCCACAAAGCCGCGCTGCTGGATTACAGCAGAAACCCGTAATCGGTGCCCTCTCCTTACGACGTTTGGGGGGGGGCAAGCAGGTCCGTGCTGTCACATGATATTCAAGGTGGTGAGGGAAAGATGCAGAATGTCTCTGCCGCAAAAAGAAAGTTCCCAAGACAGCTCAGAAGCGAGAGCGTTTTATTCTTTAAAAAAAGCCCCGACTGGCTTTCTAAAATTAGCCCATGTTCCCTTATCGGGTGGGTCAGGAGACGCGAGGGCAAGAGCAGATAGTGATTCAGCACCTAACCTCTTTCACTCACTGCGGCCCCCCGGCCCCCGAGGAAATGCGGTGACATGTTTCGGCGAGCACACTCGGCGCCGCCCACCCCCCCAGCCCGAGACTGCCAACTCAGAAGACTTCCCGGCGTGACCACCAAGCTCGACCCGCTTGGAAAAACAGGAAGTGACAGACAATGGGGAAAACCACGAGGCCGGAGACTGGAGCACTCCTCTGGGTCGGAGCCTCTGGGGGGCACCCTCAGGGGAGACTCTTGCAAGCCGCCTTGAGAACTAGGGTAATACTTGCTAATGGGGAACATAAAAAAAGGTCGCTTTCTGGTTGGCATCGATTTTGATTTTGTCGGCGAGGTTTTTCACAGCTGTTTTGTTACTGAGTCGGTTCCCCCTGACTGGAGCTGTCCTATTGGGCCTTCCGGGGGTCAAACACTTCCTGGAAATAAATCGGGTTTCCTGTTATGAGCTTCCTGAAATCCTTACATCAAAATCATGCTGCTCACAGGGCCTAGCGGCACGGTGGATGAACATCTGGCTGTCCAGACCCCAGTCCCACTGCTCTCTAACCCGCGTTTGGTTTTCCTGTTCGTACCCATCACTCTGCTTCATGCCCACCCTGCCAGATCTCCAGCAACTCGGGCAGAAGTGCCAACTTATGTATCTGCCAGCGGGTGCCCAAAATGCCGGTACTCCGGGAGCAGTGCCGTGAAAATCCTGCTATCTGGGGGGTGGGGGTGGGATGGGGGGGTGAGATGATGAAAAAATATTTGGAAGTGCCGGTGCCGCTCAATAAGAAGCTTACTCCCTATGGTGTATTACCTCCAGATTGGTGACTGATTGCGCCATGTACAAATTAATTCTGAGTGCTCCACCATCTCTTTACATGCTCAGGTCCCAGAGCACCCACTGTTTTGGTGTCTATTAACTCAGGGCAAGTTACAGACTGTCTCGGCCGGTGTCCTGTCATGAATTTCTCCCCCATGATGTCACTTCCGGTCTTCCTTTTTTCTCAGTTCCACCACCCCAAGTCCTCAGGGCTTTCTAGCTCTCTAAATTCATTTGGATGCACAAGGCCAGACTCCCCACTGACAGTGGTGAAAACAGCATATGCGAGTGGATGGGTATCACATACAAAGGGGAATCGGTGCACAGCTGAGCTCTCTGTTAAATGACAGCTACAGGTGGTGCTATGGAGTGAGCTGAACGTTCAGGCCCAAATGCCACCAGATGTTAATATCTGCAGCAACATTATGGCTTCGACAATCAGGAAGAGACCGTTGTCTGAGCCTTCTTCTCGGGAGCCCACACCGCTCCAAAGACTGAACCTGGTTCCTTTTTGGCAAGCTCACGTTCTGCTTATCATTGCCGTTGGATACGTGCCGCCAGGCAAGCATCGAGGGTGCGGCCAGAGAAGCTGCGGCCCCGTTATCTGTGTCACATGGGCCCCAGAGATAGGAGGCCGTAAAAATAAGTAAGTCACTCGGGGCGGTAAAGCGCGGCAGACGGAGTGATAACTTGCCGCGCTGCGGTGAGGCTCTCGTCCTACCGAGCCTGCTTTGGCAGAACCCCATTCCTTACTCTGTGTTTTAAGTTGCTGTGAGCTCTGGTCCAGCCGCACCAAAAGCTCATAGGCCGAGGCCAGCCTATCAGAAAACCGTGATGGCACCGTCACCTGCCTTGGCACGATCCTGCCACTTACCCTCGCTGTATTTGTTAGAGAGGATGACAGTCTGGAGCTTGTTTTGGACAGCCACTGGACCCCCAAATCCCCCCACCATTCTGTGTTGTACCAAGGGCACCGCGCCCTCCGGAGGATCTGAGGTCCCCCATCTTGCCCTCTGGGGGCTCTGAGGTGCTACACCGTGCCTCCAGAAGATCTGAAGTCCCCACCACTCCTCCATCAGGCCTGTCAATCCCGATTCTCCACTCCCACAGTGCACATGGCTTACAACACACTTTTCATCCTTCCCCTTTTCAGGGATTCCTGCATCAGCTTCCCTGCCATCCCAGGCTCCTCTGTGCTCTGCCCCCTTCTGATTCCTGGGGGCTCTTCTAATACTTTACCCTCAGTTCTTCCTGCACCCCTTCCCTTTCACTCAAGATCACCACCTCACAAGCAACACTTCAACACAACAGTGGCCATCACCCTCACGCCGTGCTCATTCTCCATAACCGTGTTTTCATCCTCTCTCTCCCGGCACCACAGAATTCCTGTGCAGCCACCACCTCCCAATTCTGAAGCTCGTTTTTCAACCCTATATTGGACTCCCTCCACTCACCCACCAGCTCCTGTGAACATTACATTCAGGTTTTCGCCCTGCCAGGGAATCAGTAACTAATACAAAAAGCACAGTGATTTATTTAAAACAGAACTATGAGGACAGGGTGCCTCATACACCCAAGAAACGCACTGGCCACTAAGACCCTGGGCAGCCCTGCTCTGCTACTATCCTTTTACAAAATGCTGATTTATATCATGAGAGTGATGACCTCAGCACCAGACATAAACTTTGCATTCTAGCAGAGAAGCCAGTTTTGGCTAATCGCAGGCGTTAAACTGTTCGACTGTTCCTCACAAACACAGACCGGCTTCCAGCTAACGGGATGTTTTCAAAGCACTACTTTGGACCAGGTAAATGAGGCCACAGGTGACTTCCCCTCCGGGCCTGGGTGCAGTCACACGCTGCAGTAGTGCCCAATCGGTGCAGAGCTGAAAGAGCTGTGGGAGTCATGTGCACAGTCTATTCATAGTGAAAAAAGAACAATTGACATGTACACAGTAAACACTCGTCACTGTGACTGACTGCACTCGGCAAATGAGCATTCCACTGTTGCCATCGCCTACTGCTTACTGCGTACGTGTCCTCCTCAGCTTGCATGACAGACTTTGTGTGTCACGGCTGCCCTCCCTGGGCTCTCACTCCTCTTTCCAGCCTCATGCCCGGCTCGCATCTGTCTGCCCCTGGCTCAATAACACACCTGCCAGGGAGGGTGTGTGAGTCACAGCCCTGGATGCTGGTCCTCTGAGCGGGACACTGGAGCTCCTCTCTCACACCTTCACTGTCATTGGAGGCGCTATATTATGTTTTATTTTTATGGTTTCCCTTCTTCTCTGTTATTGAAAGGCGTCCGCCTCAGCTGTCTTATTGACCTCCAAGCTCATAGCACAAACACCCACCTAACCCTAGCCCCACTTGCCTAAAGCTGATTAAAAGTAGAAATTCTCCTGCTGGTAGAAGCAGGTACCCCCCCCCAAGATGGCCGCCCTGATGGACAGCAGAAATATTGGCCCTGTGTTAAGGAGGAGACAGAAAAGTCCAAGGCTTCTCCGCATTCGTTATGCTTTTCGAAATGTCAGAGAGAATCTCTTGTGCAAGTCATTTCACAGAACCGACACATAAATATCTACAGAAAACCTGGTGGGGTGGAATATTCATGTTTTGGTTTGGGCGAACCAGTGTTGTTCCACAACACATACCCATGAGGAGTATTACTTTGCATTCAGCCTCTGAATAATGATCCCGATTGCTCTCTCCTCACACGCTGAACCCGGCAGCCTGCGGACTGGGGGAAAATGACACCTGTTGTGGAAAGACGCACCGCCGGGTTTCCCCTCTTGCCATGAGATTTGCGTTTTTCTTTCGTTCCCCCGAAGCGGGGCTCTGGAAGGCTCACGTTCCCGTCACGTTACAGTGAAACACGACTAAGAGGAGGTGGCCCGTTTCGGAGATGCTGCCGCAGCAAAGCGTCGCTTCTGAGAAACGCACAGTGCCCCTCCGGAGTTTGAGAGAGAGGTCAGAGATGACTCAGTACCGAGAGAGTTAAAAATTACCACGTAAACCCACTCGCAGTTTTACAAAAAAAAAATAAGTGTGTGTGACGTCAGGCTTGGCTAACGAGCTGCATCTCGGGCGAGCCTTTTCTCCATGGCCTGCGGCTCCACTCGCTTCTGGGGTTTCCTGAGTTTCTGAACCTCGACGCCAAAAGACAAACACACGCATTTAGCATGCGTGGCAGCACCTCGCGCTGCTCCTTTTGCTGGGAACCGCATAGAGAAAAAAGCATAAAAATATCGCAGCGTGTTCGACACGCCTCCCGAAAGGCTGTCAGCCCCCGCTTGCCCGCCCTACGGATACGTCACGAGGGCAAAAAGCCACCCAGGGTTAATAACTGAAACGAGTCGGAAATTTGGTGCAAATGGCTCCCCTTTGTAGATACTTGGGGGGGAAATTGAGTGTGGGACGGTGGGGGTGCGTGCATGAGTTTGTTGGGTTAATGGAAACTCAAGACTGGGAGCAGACTCACAGGGGAAGCAAATAGGAGTTAAGCGGGCACAGCTAGACGGAGATGAACACAAAGTTTATAAACACATACGTATGTCTGCACGGCCAGCCAGCAGCAACCCCACATGTCAGCATTAAAAACATGCTGATTCATTCGTGTAAACATAAATGCCAAGCCAGAGAGCCCAGAGCACTGGAAAGACTCAGAAATCACCTGTACTCCTTCAGCTCAGCCTTAATAATGATCAGCAAGTGCAGCTGTGAGGCACAGCCCAAGACCGACTTCCTGATGTCTGAGGAATGCCACAAGGTCCAAAAGGCTTGAGTCGATCCTAAAACACGCAAGCTATAGGTTCCCTCAGGCCTCGGCACTGGGCATCGAGCGGCATCCCCCTGCAAACACGAGGCACGTCGGAGGTCAGCACGGATGTCACTCAAACCTTTGGTTCCGCCAGGCGCGCTGCACATTCATTCCTGAGGCGTGGCTCGCCTGTCACCAAAAAGGTACGTGGGGGAAGCACTGAGAGCCATCCAAGAGGGCCAGAAATTTCACTGCAAGCTAGTAGCAAACATTTTCAATTTACAAATTACAGTTCATTTGAAGTCTACAATTTGACAAACCGTCAGTGTGTCAGCCTTTCGAGGATAAACAACCTTATTACCACGGCTAGTCGGCTTTATTTCTAGCATTGAGAGTATTAAACAACTTCACTGCTTGCTCTAAGTACTAAACAACTCTACACTTAGCATTGGCATTAATACACAGCCTTAATACACTATTGTAAGTTCAATGAAAATTAAGCAACTACATGGTTAGTAGTAATCAGCTTTGCTGTTACTGCTGTGAATGATAAACATCCGCCATTAATGTAGTGAGATTTAAACAGGCTAACACTTAGTGTAGTGAATGCTGAAGGGCCTCCGTGTTGAACGGCTTTACTGTCAGTGTGCTAAGTAGTAAACAGGCTTTCTGATAGCACAGCAAGTACAAAACAGAGATTTAATTTAGGTTGTGAGTGTGAAGATGCTTTGGAGCAGATTCCTTGTGCTGTATGCTGGCAATGCTGCATTCAGACCATCCCAAAAATCTCTCAGTCCGTCCAACTGGAATAAATGTGTCTGGTTTCAAAAACCTCAAAAGCATTACAGGAACAGCTTCTGACCAAAGGTATCCAAAAAGCGCCTTTTTTAAAATACAAAAATGACAGAAAAAGACAAAACCCTGCTCAAAGCTTACGTTTATCTATAACCCCATCTATCCAGTGTGGCCCAGGAAGCATTCCTTGAATGTTCTAGGTGGTTCTGGGGCAGGGGGTGGGGTGGGAGGTAACAGGGCACCACTTTCTGGGGGTCATCCCATCTCGCTGGATGCTTTTCACGCTGGTGAGACAGCCACAGGGGGCCTCTGAATGGGTGACTCCCATAATTAGTACCAAGGTACGAGTCCTGCTCCTTCCTACATCTAGTCTGGGAGAGCCTCTCCAAGTATCACTCTCCGTCACAATTCACAGGGTCAAAATACAGTAATTTGCTCAACAATATCAACTCAGATAATTTTGTTCCAGTTGATAATAGGGATTTATCTGAGCCTCGTCCACCTTTACCACCAATAGCCTTTCTCTGCAATTCTGCATTAATACCTTCCTGGAAAATACAGGAGTGCCAAAAGAGCATAGGAGGGTACGAGACAGCCTTCCCATTACAAGATGATGATGAAGATGTGACTCCCTCTTAAGGCAAAACCAGGACACCTCCAGCTGAAATGACTAAACAGCTTGTGTTCAGGGTGATAGGTTATTAGTCTGAAGACTGTGGGGGCTTTTGGGTGTGGAGAGAGAGCCAAGCAAGGCTCAAGACTAGACTGAAGAGGAAACCTTCTCCAAAACCGCCTCGGTACTGAACCATGTCATGTGGTGCTGTTTATATGAGCCATCCCGGTCATATGATCCTCAGCCTCTCCTGAATGCTAACAGAACAATATCACCTCTAATTGCCCAAGCCTCAGCTCTCGCGACGCACGTCCTCCGCATCCCATGCGGGATCCAGCCATTCTCATGTTAGCTCTGCGTCGTTTACTTTAAATGGGAGACTGCTCTGCTCTCGCTGTGTCTCTGGGAAGCTATTTGTCCCCGTCTCCCGCACGATGAGGTGGGAATGGAGGCTGCCTTCGAGGTCTCGCCTCAGTACAGACAGCCACACAGAGCGACCTATGGTCCAATCAGGACCTCCAGAGTGAACGTGTAGCTGAACAACAAACCGAACTTAAGCATTGTGGGGTCAAACCTGAAGAACCTGACGGCCCTGAATAGAGTAAACATACTCCAGGTCTTATTTGTGTGTGTGTGTGTCTTTGTTTTCTAAGATTCATTACTCATTCACGAGCACCCTTACACTAGATGACGAATGGTGTACAATACACTGGGTTTATCATGGGCTAGACAGATTGCCCTGGTGAACTCGGGGTAATGATTCACTGGGATTACACCTGCAAAGAGGCCGCAGTCGACACACTTTCTGGAGGAACATATGAGTCAAGCCAACATCTCACTTTTTTTCTCCCCAGTCGACCGTTTTGAAAACGATACTCGCAATATTGTCCCATGTGCCACAAAGGGCAGGGATTCCAGAGAATTATTGATAGCAAGGGACCGATGACCTCCACTTACTGTTGTCAAGCTCTGTCTGTTTTTCAAGAGCTCCATCTTTACGATATGGAAATGATGTTGTTTTCCACTCGAGCAGCAAAATGACAGCACTGCAGCCTATATACTCTACAGAAGTGACAATTCTGGACAAATTTAACATCTTCCTTCCCCCCGTCTTCCCAGATCTCCCTCACCTCCATTCATTTCTTTCCTGGCTACGGATGTAAAGTCAGATACGTGTGAAGCAGCGGTCGGAAGACATTGAAACTGTCTCACAGCCCAAAGAGAAATGAGGACAGAGAATGAAAACAGTAAAATGAAGCAAGATACACGCCTTAAAAAAAAAAAAAAAACAAGTTAAATAAAAGATTGACCAATGAAATAAAAAGTGCCTGGAAAAAAATAAAGGCAAATAAACAGGATGGAGGCTCGGGGATGAAGCCCAGGTCTGAGGTTTGTCAAAAACCGATTTTTCTTTGCGTAAACACACCGAAAGCACCACGGAGACAGTTTGTGTCTTTTATATTTACCCGTGTTTGTTTTACTCGAGAAGAGAACAATTAATCTGGGCCTTGGACAATCACCGCAGAGACAAAGAATAACTGGAGCAGGCAGCGTGGAACCTGTATAAACGGGAAGATTGTGCTGGCGAAGGCAGTGTTTCCAAACACAAACAAAGGTCTATCTTTCTTGGTTCTCGGCTACAAACTTCCTTCCCAGAAGCCATGGCAGCTAAAACAAAACTCGGAACAGTTGGCAGCCCACGAACGTCACATGCCGGAGGAAGCGGCATGGGCTCTCTCAGACTTCAGGAAGTGCCGTTTTTGGGAGTGATATTTTCCGGTCACTATTAACGGGTATGTCGACTTTACCGGATAGAGAATGCCATCACTTAGAGGGCTACGGCTACTGAAAATGGTAGATAAAGTCATGTGCATTTCTCCAGGGTCTTGGGGGGGGGGTGAAGGAGACCTGGAGATGGATGTGGAGGGCAGGGCCTGCAGCCACAGTGTTTCCACGCTGCCTACAGGTAAGCCCATTCTGCATGGTTGGGTGGGGGCATCATCCCCCAGCTCTGCCATTCTCGTAATTCATCTCTGACGTAGCCTGATTTGATTTGGCGAAGTTTGGAGTGCAATGATTATGGATCTCAGGTAGTCATTTACACCATCTAAGGTCCTTCGGAAGACATTTTATTGGTGTGGGGGATAGGTCCTTAGCATAGTTTAGAGCCAGTGTGACTGTGTACATATCGTCAGCTGGGGTAGAGCATTTAGTCAGCTAGGAAGGGTCAGAATCACTGAGCCCATGCTCGGAACACAGCCGTGCCTCTCTGAACATGGACTGCTGAGGGCTGGCCAGCATCTGACCAGAGCACCGCAGTAGCAGTTAATTTTACAGAGTGCTAGCACCAAGTGATATTACCTACTAACACGTTATGGACACGGCCTCTGTCACTGAGCGTCTCCTCAACGGCACAACATCTACCTCCCTACTGGGAACCTGCACCAATCATTTCAGCAAATACCCTTGATCCAGACCACCACCATTCACCCACCCACCCAACACTGCCAGACATCGAAAGGAACCACCTGTCGCAGTCCCACCACCTGGTAACTAGGTCAGGGTCAGCTGGGCTCTCTGCGCGATTTCTCCCTGTTACCGGGGCGACCGGAGGGTGACGACAGCAGAGATGGGAAGCGGCTGGAACAGATACACAAGGTCAGGTCTCTCAGATGTTTCCCTGCTTGAAACACGTTGTGTTTTCCTCTTTTTTGATTTTAATGCAGGGTCCGGCAGCTGGAGGAGGAGACCAGGGGACTAAGCTCTTTCCCAAAACCCAGGAGGACATTTCAGTTAGCTGCACCCTGATACGCCGTGACCTTATGACCTCTAGGTAAGAGGGGAACCTAACACCCTAGCCACTGACTGGTAGGCCTTGGTGTCTGAAAGCAAACGGCTCACACTTATAACACTGCAGAGTTACCTGGAAGGGGGATTAAGATGTAAAAAAAAAAAAAAAAAAAAAAAAAAAATGAAAATAAACTTTTTGTCACATGATGTTGGGAGAGCGTATGTTCGTCCATGCAGACGTCTTATTGCATCTGATAAATTTGGCTGCTTCCTGGCACAAAGGTTTGTTTTCACTTTTACAGGAAAAAATAACCAATGTTGTATTAACAGCTTTGTGAGTGTTCCTGCACGTCTCTGAAGTGTCTAACAGGAACCAAATGTGACCTCATCCTTTAGCCAGCAATGAATGAGGCGTCTGTGTATATAAATATCAGATAAACTTCTACATTTACAAACATTAAAGGTGCAAAAACAGCGCAGTTGGGTATGTGCGCAGCGAGGAAATAAAACCACTTTCCCAAAAGCCGAACTCTGCTTGACTCAGGGGAGAGGGTCATCTGGTCTCATTTCCGCTGACCTCCAGGAATGTTCTGCGAGCCTTGGTCCCCTGGAGGACGATGTGATGTGCCGGGGGGGAGGCAGACTGCAGTGAGAGCTCCCCTGCCGTGGCTGTTCATCAAATCCCTCTAAGGCTGAAACGTGGCCTTTTTATATTAGATCTTGTCCATTATTGCCAGCAGCGGTCGAGAGAGTAAACCCACCTGTAATAACCAGCCGGGGAGCCGCATAAAATAATAAATATCAAAATAAGATTTCATACAGCTGGCGAAAGCCGCCCTTATTGTATTAGTGCATCTCGGTTCCTTTTACCGGGTCTGGTTGTTTTTTTATAATGATTAAAATCACCAACCTGGGAGGGTTTCAACTGCACATTTGGAAAGCAAGCAGGATACGCACGCTGGGAAGTGGCCCCTGACAGGTGTGCAGGACACAGGACCGAGGTCCTCAATCACAGATGAGTCAGAAGGCTTCACCTGGATAGCTCATGCGGCGGACAAAGTGGGCCTCTCCTTCACTAGGCTCCAAGCCAGGGCATGAGGGATCAGCTCCCGGGAACGGCTGTTGCACCCTTGAGAGCGGCCACTCATTTGCTCCATTAGCCGCACAAACAAGTTAGAGATTTTCCACAGCCCTTGATCAGTGTGTCTGTGAACCCCGAGGAACGCGTGAGGCATGACGACGCCAGCTGACATTACCCGTGACTCAGGTCAGTGACTCAGTAGCCTTGCCCCGGCGATAGCGGCAGCGCCACATTAGACACCATCCTTCAATGATTAACTCTCCAGCACTCTGAGAAGCACCTCCTTCATCCAGCTTTTCTGGGTTTTTAGGGCAGCTCTACAAGTTAAACAGTACCGCCTTTCTCTCGGCACGGCTGGGGCAAGGTCACCAGTGTGTGTGTGTGTGCGTGACAAACACACACCTAGGCAGCACCAACAAATAACAATCCCCCGTCTCTATGTGTCTGCGACCCACTTTGGCAGCCTGGGCGTCTCCCACGAGCCTGGCAGGGTGAACCCATGTGACTGTGGGGGTAGCTGGGGGGCTGACAGTTTCGAAGAGCAGGAAGTGTGCCGCGTCTATGAGAGAAGTGGACAGCTTCCTGATTTCTGTCTCGGCAGCACCGGGTGAAGCGCAGTAACTGGGTGGTTCAGTCATTGACTAGAAACAGCCGAGGGGACGATCTCTGGCCTCGCATTTCGACGGCCACTGTGGCTTCGCCGACACCGATGCCAGGAAGGAGTTGCTCAGGAAGCCGCACTTACGTAATTTCCCAGAATTCTCGATTACAGTTTCAGTCAACAAAACAAAAGGGAGACGGGGATAAGAATTCTGCGGCGGGCTTCCCCACAGATGCACTGCACACCTGAGTGTACAGGATGTGTGTAGAAATCTGCATGCATCCCCGTGTCCGGCCGAAGTCGCCCTCCCTGTATTTCAGGCATCAGAATAACCCGATGGGGTTACCGTGATTTAGGACATCACCTTTCAAGAAGGTGGAAAGTGGAACGTGTGAGGACTGCTGAAGAGAGGCAGGCTGCTGCCCGGACACAGAGGCCACTCAGAGCCCTGGAACGGGAGCTCCCCAGGAGAGAGGCCTGGAGAGAAATCCAGGACTGGACCATGAATGACCAGCCTCAGCGCAGCCAGATAAAGGCCCCCTGTGAGCCGGCTCCCAGACTGGGGCTCGTCGCTGTGGCCGGGAGTAAAGGAGGTCATTGATGTTCAGGCAGTGGGGATAAGCTCAGGGCAGCCATTGGAGAGACCATCCTACAAGACCGGTCAGCATGTCACCCATGTGGGTTTAGGACCCTTATTTCCAGAGAATTTCCAAAAGTGGATAATCCTGCTATTGACCCCCTTCTGCAGGAGGAGCCATTAATCGCTTTCCCTGTTTGCTCAATACCCTCACAACTCCTTTTAAAAGATTCCCTCTGGCTATAACCCCACACGTGGAGCCCGCAAGCGGAGGCCAACCATCGCGTACCCGGCACTTTTAACCAGGCCGCAACAGTCACAGAGGTCGAGCATCAGCAGAAAAAGGCATGCACAGATGACAGAGGTGCAACACGAATGAGCATTTGAGTCAGCGGGGCAAGGGCAAAGTAAGCTGGGGTGCAGGACACACATACTCGGAAATTCTCTCGAGATCCGCAACGGAAAGTGCTTTTTTTTAATCACAAACTTTATTATACATCAATTACAATGCAATGGCACAATTAGAATACGTCAAATCTCAGATTGTGTTCAAATACTGAGTACTAATTAGGTTCCAACAAATACATAAAACAGATCAACAACAACATTCAGAAAGACCATCAGATAAACCATACTCATTTAGGTCCATCAATTAACAATATTTCACCAACCAAAGCGCAGAAGTTTAAAATGTACAAGATTCAACTCCATTAGTAAATAATAAAACTTTAACAACGATAATTAGCTCGATATGACCAAGCAAAAAATATATTTCAGTGTATTTAACATACCACCGTGCTTGAAAGACAGTAATAAATAACAATTAAAAGCAGTGTCCCGAGCAATTAAAACGTTAAATAAATTAAACTTTCAGAAAATAAAAATCGGCACGTTCTCATAAAACCCATAATAACCTTTTTTTTTTTTTTTTGTGAATGTCTAATTTGTTTAATTTTTTAATCGCCCGGGACACTGGAACAATGGAAAGCGTCAATGGTGTATTTAAAGACTCCACGGGGGGAGGGGCTGGAGGCTCACTGAATGGCTCGAACCCCACGCTCCTTCTGAGCAACCCGTTGACGGTTTCTGCAGCTCCGGCTCCGGCACTGGCATGTAGCTGCACGCCGTAGCGGCCGTGGAGACCCTAACCTCACTCACCAATATCTCGGTCAGCGTCGCTGACGGCAGAGCGGCGATCTCAAGGGGGGGCATTGCCATACAAAAACACTCATTTCCTCCTCGCCCCGGGAGATCGTATCGACAGCGCCATTGTTCAGAGGGGGATAAAGGAAAAATAGAAACACGAAACGCTGACCGTGACCACCGCCCTAAGTTCCCTACTGGTCAACCATACACCTTTCATACACTGACCATGCCAACACAGGGCCACATCACCACCTGTTAAATTGTTACAGGATGTCACCTTCAGCAACCCCTCTTCCAACCTACTATGATAACACAGGACCATCTAGAACGCTGCCCCTGTTGATGTTTCTCTTCACGCCCTCTGCTGCAAGGCTTGAGTGTTTGTCTAGTGTAAACATTCAGATAATTATATATCACTGACGACCATTGCGTGTACATACTTGTGGGTCCACATTTTCTTTTCCGAGCTCAAAACGTTCAAACTCAGTAGCACGACAAGGGGTCACAAGAGCTCCCGTTGCCAGGAAGTACCCACAATCCCTTTATAGTTTTTAATTATCGTCTCCCAGTCGTAGACTGCTGCATAAATAGCACACTTGCCCTTCAGTCCGTGTCCGTGAGTCGTCACGTGGGGACCTGCCGTCCAATGAAAACAAGCCGTTCGTATTTAGAACACACTGGCGTTTCCACCCCCCCCCGGCCTCGAAGCCAGACCAGCAGGGAGTGGTAAGGCCTCTCTTTGCCCACTTGCGGAGAAGAACAACCGACATCCAACGTTCCCTCAGCATAGTGCTAACGTTGATGCGATGTAACAGCTGTGTGTGAAATACAGCTGCAAAGCTTAATGGCTGCCTGTAGGGTTCAAGTAACAACGATGACTGATCACAAAATGAAGACACAGAGAAGACTCGTGCCCCGTGTGTGCAACGTTTATTTTGTATTTTCTTTTCTCCTTTTATGTTCAAAGACACAGATTTATGATGTCACACATCGTGGCCCAGTTAACCATTAACCGCCGCCCCTTTTCCCACCATTTCCACTGCGTCGTGAAGCGGTGAAGTTTTCGCTGGCTACAGCAGCTGTCCATTTGTGTGATTTTCATTGTTGTAATGCTAATTCAATAAATTGATTTTAAAAAACACATTCTGAACCATTTAGACAAAGGTTCAAGCGCTTGTCTGCATGTCGGGGGGGGGGGGGGGGGGGGGACACGTCGAGGCATATTCCTCAACGTACACAAAGCTTCAGAAAGGATGCTATATTACGGCTGGGGCACAACGTAGAGTTTTCTGCAGGGGTCTAATACGATGCTGCCTGTTCACACCACACAGGCAGGTGCGGCTAATTCCAGAGCTCAACCTACGGGTGAACATACCTCGACAGCCGGCGAGGGCATCTGACCGACGCGGCACAGAAAAACGTTCCCTTATCTCGTGGCCTCTTGAGCGGACTCGCCCTCTTTCCCAATCAAGGCGACGTCGGATGGGATTTACTGCAGGGCTGTATACGACTTTATGGCTCTTATTCGATAAACAAAGGGTCAGACTTTGACCTGAACGTAAGATTTACTAACACCCATTGTGTTCAGACTATAAAAACTCAGCGTGAGACACGTCAGCCATCAATCGTGGTCTTCCAGTATGAATGAGATGCAGGGGGCCCTACTGGACGTGATAACCATAACCCTAAAAACAACAAACTAAACCAGTACCATTTGCGTTCATCTTAGCAGGAGAGCCCAGTACACTCCTCTGGCAAAGGAAGAAGAGTTGATTGGATGATGACAAAATGGCGGGTTTCCCTCCTTTTCACAGAAAGGGGCCCCCGGGATTCAAGTATTTCCTTCCCATGTGTGAAAACCTATGCCGAGTCACTCCCATGCCCCGCCCCCACGGCTACCAGCAGAGCGGGGACGAAATTTCAAAATAAGGCCTCTCTCTGCCCCCACCCCCCATCATCTAAGCACACCAGAGTCCGAACCTGCAAAGCCTGAACTATACAAACAGATCCATGTGTTTTTCAGTAAACCCCCTTTCCTGAAAACCAAGATTTTGGAAGATTCTGTATGTTTCTCTTCACCACAACTTGTGTGCAGTGATGTTGAAAAGTTTTACGATGTGCTGTGGATCATAGACGGTTGTCTGTTACAGAACAAGGGCGACATAGCTATATATAACTGACAAATGATATGAATTTAACCTCATATTATCACACATATACAAACTATGACTGCCACATAGTATAATATTTACACTTTCATTATGTACTGAGGACGAGAGGTGTGGCTGGCTAACGGGGGCAGGATTCGGAGTCGACGTACCTGGATCACCAAAGGATCACCTGTTTGTGCCGCCTGAATCCTCCACCATTCTCAGACACCTGAGGCCAACTCGGGCCACGCAGGCCTGCCACAGAAAACAGATACGAAACCCGAAAGGAAGTGAGCTCCTACGTTCCTACTGGAACAGCTGGTCCCGAGAACACAGAGTACAGAGAAGCACTTAAATGGAACCTCAGCCGCCCTGTCACACAGACCGTCCCAGGATCTTGCTGCCATTTCCCTGCACCACAGAAAGGCTAACCCCTGTCACATTGCCATGTTTACTGCCCAGTCTGGCGAATGGCCGTTGGCATAGAAAAACATGAAATAATAATAATAATAATAATAATAATAATAATAATAATAGCAGGAAAAAAGTGCGAGGAACGGGTGGAGGTGGCAGAGCGTGCGTTTC
>JAACJT020023500.1:0-13419 GCA_009936485.2 Gymnarchus niloticus | reverse complement strand
TGCCTTATAGGAGTGGTGCACCTGTACCTGTTATGCCTTATAGGAGTGGTGCACCTGCACCTGTTATGCATTATAGGCGTGGTGCACCTGTACCTGTTATGTCTTGGATGAGTGGTGCACCTGTACCTGTTATGCCTTATAGGAGTGGTGCATCTCTACCTGTTATGTCTTGGATGAGTGGTGCACCTGTACCTGTTATGCCTTATAGGAGTGGTGCACCTGTACCTGTTATGTCTTGGATGAGTGGTGCACCTGTACCTGTTATATCCACCCAATCTTCTGCAGAGAATAACTCTTTCAAGAGGGAGGTTGTCCAGTCCACTCTGCAGGATCACAGTCTGGAAAGAAGCTCTCATTGCTGTATTTCTTCACCTCCAGTTGTATCTGAAAGCGGAATGTCCTTCCTGAAATGGACATTTTTACAAGCTGCCCGGTGTCCATGACTTCCTTACTGCTCCCTGCGACTGCTTCGGTGGGGGCCTTCAAAGACAAGCTGCCAGAGATACAGCCCTGGAGGCTGGTCACCTCCTAGCTGCCTGTCCTGACCTCCTCCCTCCAGCTGGAGAGTTTATGCACCACCGAAGTCCCCAGGACTCCTACATCCGGACAGGCCACCGTTGGCCCCTGCCACCTGCACAAACTCTGCCCTTGTTCTGCGGGTGGAGGGATTACCTGCATCATCATCCTATCACCCAAAGATCACCATTTGCAAGTTTTTCCAGACAGATTCACAGCCCGGTGAGCCTCAGTCCTGTGAAAGCAGTTGTCTTGCTTGCTGAGAGCATTAGACATCTATCTGTATGACTCCCAGCCTGTGGTAGTTTTCTAAATCATGCGCCCACAAGGCTCAAAGTCTAAACTTAGAAGCTTCACCTACCAAGACTCAGCAAATCCTTGAAAAAAGTGGCTGAGTGCTGGTGAACAAAACTGCCGGCAGCGGCTGGAGATCAAAAGAACTCCTGTCTTTAAGTCTTAGTCCCTTGACCTACAAGTGCCACAATAATTAAAGAGAAAGAGAAGAAGATGAAATATTGCCATAAATATTGTCATGCATTGCTCTCCAGGGATGTGGTACTCAGCAAGCTTGTGTGACAATGATCTCCTGGGTTAGAAGAGCAAAATCTAATCTGCCCAAGTGCCTGTAAGCTAATTACTCATCATGTGACACGATCATTTATTTCTACGATTGCCATCAACCAATGAGCTCTCAGGAGCAGTTACCCATAATTCTGTTGTGTTCTGTATCATGACAAACTCACTGGCCTTCAGTGCCTTCAAAAGAAAACAGAAATGAACGACTGGACCAGTGACATATTAGGACGATTTCTGGAGGATTTGTCTGCAGAATCACGCTTGGTACAGACTGCTGTATCTTCCCAGTGTCCAGGATGGTTACGTGCTCCGTGTCTCCAGAAACTTCAATATGTTTTATTGTTAGCCAAAGGAGAGCTGCTGAACAGCTGCACTAGACTGGGTTCATCTCGGGAGAAAATGTTTAGAAGGGTAAATTATAACAAAGAGTACATTTTTGTTGTGGGACTGCAGTTTTGTTGCTGTTCTGTCATTAAAACTAAGAACTTCAGGAAAGGAATAAAAGGACATAATAAACGGGACACGGCAACTTTTAACCATGTCACTGGCATATTGAAATAGAGGCAGTGTGTTCGTGGGACAGTTTTGAGGGGAAACGATGTATTTGATAACAGGACACTGCCTGCTGTTTATAAGCAAATAAACATTTTATATACAGCTTTTAATATTTCTACACGCAAAAGGGACTGTGTCAACACGTGCTCAGACATCCTCGAATTGTGCATACATGTACACGCGTGAAATTCACAGACTTACAAGTAGGCAAGGATAAGGAAAAAACTATTTCTGTGTTAGACTCTGCCCAGAGGCCTTGCCATGTCCATCTGAACCTCGTCCTGTAAGCAAAGGCATCGAGCTAAAGAGTCTTCGGGCACATGAACAGCCTCACTGCCTACAGAGAGCTTTGAAATGCCTTCTGTGGAGCTGCTTTCCCCAATCCATTTCTTCACCGATACCTTTACGTTTCCCTAAATCTCCAGGCACTCCTTCTTTCACAGGAGAGTCCTGTTCCGGCTTGCTGACGCAAGCGGGGATGTAATTGGTGCTATTCTCATTGACGTTATGATTGACCGCTGACAGGATATTGCTGCTTAACAGAGACATGGTGAATTTGTGTCTGAGAACCCACAGTGGACTAAAAACAAACAACTGAACATTTAAAACTGACAAAAATAACCTTACTCTCATGAAATATCCCTCTCTGCTCTTTATAGCACTTAATGAGGGCTGTATTTAACACATAGCATGATGTCATTGCACTGCCCCAATCTACTTTGGAATAATATGCTTATTATTCCCCAAAAAACTCTATCTTCGTATCCAATGTGATGTTTTACAACACTACATAATTTGCTAATGAAACTTTCAGCTGCTCTTCAGACATCAGCCTGGACATGTGTTAGGATGCTGTTTTTGTTTTTTAATGCAGACTGAGTTTATCTGAAGCTGGACAGGTAGATAAAGATGCACGGACAAAAGTGCCTTTGAGCTGCTCTGAGCCTTAAAACATAGACTCCATCAGAAGTTTATTTATCCTCCATTCATTAGCATGACTAACATTGTGTGTGCATGGTTCCTCTCCCCGTTCCACGGTTAAAGTGCAGCGTCCGTGTTGGTTTTGTGAGACCTGTACTTCCTACGGACCTGTTACAGCTCTTATCTGCGCTACTTACCGAATGATTAACTAGCGGCAGCAAAATTATCATCAGCCGTTAAATGAAATGACCGCAGCTGTGAGGTGGGTGTGGTGGAGGAGGAGATAAGCCCTAGATAAGTTAGGACCTATCCAAACACACGTACTACCACTGCTAACAAAACACAGACCTGTGGATTAATGAGCAGAATATTCCAGACTACCATTTCTGAAAGGGCTCCTCGTGCTTTTTGTGGAATGGGCCTCTGTCTAGTTTGAACCAGATCCCAAACCAGTTAGAAGTAAATTAAAGCCCTCGCTGATACCTCTGCAGGGCAGGGTTACCCTCTCTACTGGGTGTCATCACAGCCAGCCTCATAATTAACTAAGATTTACAGGCTGGTAATGAAATACCGAGCTATGCGTCACGTCTGTTAATTGTCACTGCAGGTTCTTACAGGTCGGTTAAAGTGGACTTCTTCTCGTGTGGGATGACTGTGGTTTGAAGGCTATGCTGATATTACCACTGCCTCATTCTATCTAAATTAAAGCTCACATTGGTAGTGTTTGTGGAATGTGAAGCCGTGAGGTGAGGCCATGTCCTTTCACCACTGGGACTTCAATGCCAGCCAGTTCAGTGCTGCAGAAACCCGTCACTTCTGTCATCGGCACTGCCGACTCTGGCGATGGAAGCCAGCATGGTTTGGTATTAACAGGCTAAGCTTTCTGGCCCAAACAGTTGGCTAGAAGCTACAGTGTTAGTTTGGCACAGCCCACGGTGCTGTGGTTTCTATGTAGGCGTATGGATCCAAGCAGATGTCCATCCTCCCTACTCATCATTCCTATAGCCATCCCAGGAGAACCTTGTGTTCATACACTTTAGGTGGTCTTTTAGCCGTTACCTGACAACTTAAGAGGTCCGTCCCTTCAAACATCTTGCCAGAGCTTCAATTCCAGTGTCACTCTATTTGTTTTGATAAACCGTCTCCCCCCTCATACGAACAACACTGCCACGCAGATGCCCTAAGCATTTTGTGAGGTTCTTCACGTTTTTCATTTGTCATCTATGGTGCATTTGTGACTGGGTGGGGCAGTTATTCATGCCGAGATGTGATTAAGCAGCCGAGACGGAAATCTGGAGGTGCTAAAAAGTTCCAGAAGGTTCCTGGAGAAGACATTCGTGGAGAAAGTCCCGTAAATGATTCAGCATCATCTTCATGGATCAGCAAGTTTGAGGCACGGAGGCACGTCTACGAGCTTACAGAGAAACCTACCATTGTTAACAAAAAGATACAAGCTCAGGATAATCAAATTATTGGATTATATGATAGAGAAATTAAACGTCTACCTTCACAGATAGGTTCAGCTGTGAAAATTATGACTAAACAAGACTGACATGAAAAAGCAAGGTGTGAACTACTGGACCTACACAGTGATCATTAAAGAGAGAATCAGGGCTGCCTGCTGTGTGGCGCTGGGACGTTTTGTAACGACTGTGAGCATCTGGAGCTGGGGGGGGTCGTGGATAGGCCCCCAGACCCCGCCTCCCCTTCAGTGACAATGTCCCCGGACCGCCTCACTTCCAGACATGGCAGCACTGAGACAGGAGCATCGCTACGGTCTCTCCTGCGGAAAAAACCAGAAAAGCATCGCCAATAAGAGCGTTTACCACGTCAAGCTGACGGACACGGCCATCCGAGCGCTGGAAGCCTACCAGAACCTCCAGGTAATCTTCACTTTGGTGTTACGTGAGCCGGGCTGAGCTGCCAGCCGCAGTCACGCCGTATTATATGTGCTTTAAAAGTTTCTCCACTCCTGGACCAAAAAATGCCAGGAGGAAGGAGCTGGCGCGCGCCGCGTCCTCGGGTATAATATTAATATTAATAATGACAACAAAAACATCTGGTCTTTCGGTGTTATAAATAAGCAGCCAGATTTGCGGGAATTGTGCCTGAGACGATTGTGTTATGGCATGTTAATGCGTCTTCATGCACGCACGTACACACACACACACACACACACGCCGTATACGGACAGCACAGTAGACATACTGGAGGATCTATATAAATATTCAGGTATGTCGTCATAAAGTGGCGAACAGTGACTTGTCAAGCTCTTTTTTTTTTTTTCTTGTTTCAAATGTAAATCTTTATTTAGGCTAGTAATAATAATAATCCCTAATAATCTAATGAACTAATAATCCCCAGCGAAGCTCTTTTAACGATCTTTAATGATTCGGCACTTGAGAACATGTTGGAGGCGGAGACAGCGGAGAACTTCGGCTCCTCTTAGAAACTTTCATCCTTAATAAGATGGTCTGATCACCTGGACCTCGGAGGGGTTCACTAACTTCACCTCAGTCATCCAGAGATGCCATCAAATGGAAGAAAACAAGCTGAACAAACAGCAGAGCCGGCATCCGAGGTGATGAGTAATTTAACCCTAAAATGACTCATCCAGATGCTGAGAAAACATCTGCTCCCGTGGCCCAGAGGATGCTTGACGTCAAAACCCCATTCGTGTGGGATGTTGGCCAGGAGCCGGATGGTCGGGAAGACACCGGAGTCTTCGTCAGGCTCTTCATATATAAAAATACCCCGTCGGCATTAATAAAACCGCATGTGTTAGTCAGCCGTCGGGCTCTGGAGCGCTGGTTACAGTCTGACCTGATGCTGCTTGGTCGGATCCTGTCTTGAAATCATTAGTCAGAGATCCCGATTTGAAAATCTGTGTGAACCTGGAGTGGAAATTGTAATAAAAAAAAAAAAAACACGACAGACATACCCCCCACATGTAGAGCGTTTTCACTGAGATTCCCCAGCAGCCCCATCGGACCTCTGGGCGCCAGCTGGACGGGCCGAGGGCTGAGCGCACCCAGCCCGGCGCTCCAGGCGCTCCAGGCGCTCCAGGCTCGGCTGCCCGCCATCTGATGCCGGAGCGCCTTTTTGTCGCTGCGCTCCTTCGCCGTTGTTCTGCTCTTTAGACGCTGGCCTGTGAGCCGTGCCGCTCCTCTGTTGCCCTGCCACCGTCCAAGTCAGAGGAGCCCTTAAATCTCCATTGCCATGTGTTTTCTTTCGTTTTTTATTGGCTGCCTCCAGTCAGACTAAAGATTAAACCGAGGTGCAGAAGAATAATCGCGGTACCTATTAGCGTTTTTATTGTCATTAAGCTTCTTTTGTATGTGTGTGATTTTTGTTACTGTAAAATGCCTTTTTTTAATGATATGACTTCCCGAGTGCAGTCAGGTGTCGCACAAACAAGCACGGCTTTGATACAGAACCGATACCCTGGGGGTTCTTTCTTCATCCCCCAAATTAAAACCAACACGTTCATTAATAATGTTCTTTCAGACCAGGCAGTATGCCCGGTGATATTGCGGATTACGGTATTCGGACCTTTCAAAATAAGACAAACATTTACCAAGTAACACTACCCCCCTTTGTAAGAGTCACGCGTGTGTACATTTCCACCCTGTCTGGGTTCTTAGACTCAGGCTTAACTTTAGCATTTTGCTGCCTCCGTCTCTCCATTGGCTGTCTCGTCTGTTGCTCTTCATTCGCGTAGAGCTAAACAGAGCTAAACTTTCACGATTCCATGAAAATGACACCGATGAGTCACTGCTAGCTGCTAATCCGTTTGTCAGCATACACCTTTGAACAACACCCTTGTCAAATAAGCCTCATGCCCAGCCTTAGTGTTATCCCTGGGATTTGGAGCCCAGGTCTAGTTTTCTCACTAGATGACATCGTTCTGTCTTCCAGTGAGAATTGACTTGTCTTTCTCATGCTTTCCAGGGTTCCTTCTCAAATCAGCCGGCCATTTGTTTCAAGGAAAACCAAGGGGTAAGACAGAGATTTTCATCTTCCGCACATCAGGTTGAACTTTGTCTGCTGTGTTCTTACCATGCATTTTTTATATATCCATTCCACTTATCGTTTGATTGTGCATTTCTCTCATGCACTGAATGAAACTGTTTTTGAGTATTTCCTGTTTAAGAAAGCTCTTGATCTTTAAAGTGCCCTTTTACTGACTGAGCATCCATCTTGGCTTGAGTTGGAATCTCAGAGGCCTCTGATGGATGGATGGACCTCCCTCGGCTGTCGCAGTGCTGAGCGCCGGTACCTGATTGGCTCTCGCACATTCAGAGAGCTGTAAGCAGCCCACAAAGGAGCGCTAATAGTCGCTAATACTGACTCAGCCTGTTGCACAAACAGTGGCCTGTGTGCTTCCACAGGCCTGGGGACAGGAGAATGGATGCTGTATTCGCCCCACCTTCCAGTTGGGTTACTGGGTCAGGCTGGCAACTGGGGAGGCTTTGTTTGGCCAGGCAATGATGGGAGGAGGGGTTTGGGTTGGGGGGTGCAGTCATGGAAGATTTGAAGGGTGATCAGTGTGTTAATTCCTCATAGTGAGGAATCCTACTTTCTCCATCCATGTGGTATCCGGGCAGGCCAAAGTGTTCTTTATTATCTTCCACCGTGGCTATTAATTATGCGGTTCCTTCGATAATCAACTCCAGCTATCACACTTTTGGTAGATGCCAGTACGTAGATGTCTAAGAAGATAAATACCAAAGGCAGATGACTTCCTGTGAGGCCAATCATGTGCTCATCAGAAGAAAACGGGATTATTTCAGTGTTAGTCATTAAATACTTAAACTGAACGAGGTGAACCTCCCCCCCGTGCCTTTTAAGATTGGATTAAGCTGCTCTCATGGAGGAAACTGACAGACAAGTCAGCTGGCTGAACAGTACCGTGTCCCAGGGGTGTGAGAGGCTGCTGGGATCCTGCCCATATGACACCACGTAACCCGGAGACAGGGCCGGTGGTTACGTTCGCTTTAATTCTGACACAACGCCATACGCTCTCCGAGAGAATGACGAGATGCCGCCATTGGGCTGGGAGGCGCGGCAGCAGCCATCCTCAACTGCGGTTGGCGAGTGAGTTGGGGCTGTGTGCTGGGCGGCCATCTTCTGAGGGTCAGAATGAGGCCCCCGTGCCATGCCCTGCTCCACAGAGTGCATAATGAGGCTGGCAGCTTCCCATAAAGCCTTTGCTGGCCGCTCACCAGGGTTTTGCGTGGGGGGAGGGCAGGCACTTTAATTTGTGAAACCGGTTCCTGCGCCGCTTTGAAATGCCCTCCAGCGGGCCAGCCCCCCACACCGCGGCTTCTGCAGAAGTAAAACTCCGGCCCAAACACGGCGGCTCTGGGGAGAAAAGCAGAAGTGCTGAAATGTTGCAGAAAGATAACGATGGTGTGAAGTAAACGAGACCTAATGCAGGGCCCAGAGGTTTAAGGTGTAGTTCAGCTAGACGAGGATGGAGCTTAATGCCAAAGGCTGGGATTATCTGATGACTTGGGGCGAAGATTTGTCTGGCTTTTGGTTTCCCTGTTTATGGCATCACAAAGCTGGCAGTTTCACCTCTGCTTGGCTGTGCATTCAGTTACTCTGAGGCTGCATTTAGCACCTCTCACACATTCCTCAGGTCTGGACTGTCTTCTGCTTTGTACAAGCCTCCTTTATTTGGTGTTCACCTTAGATGGAGATACTGATTTTGCTTTAAATATAAAAAAAAACGATATTATGTTATTAATACAATCATTATTGCTTCTGCCTAAAACATTAGAGGATATAGACAGCTTTCACCTTATGAAAACCGTCACTAGTAACAAAGCAGTCAAGAAATTTGACTTGCATCTGGAAGGACCAAGAAAATAGAAAAGAAGATCCCCATGGTTGAGAATGTGTTATTTTCTGTGATGGATGTGAAAGCTGAGCCATTCAGAGGCAGGATGGGGAGAGTTTTGATGCCTTTGAACTTTGGTTCTGGCAAACAATTTTAAATACCGTGGATGGCAAGAAAAATCAGCAGATGGATACTTGATCAAATCAAGAAGCACAAATGGCCAGAATGAAGCTGTTTCATTGTGGGTACATTATGAGAAGATCCACTGCATTGGAGAAGAACATAATGGCTGGAAAAGCTGAAGGTGAATGTGGAAGAGAGCAGGAAGATGGATGCTCTCCATCATCACAACACGCCTTTGGGAAGCCTGAACACATGCACAGAAGATAGAAACATCTGGACGAATTCCAGTTACATGGTTACCTGGAGCTGAAATCGACTTGATGGCCCTGAAAAGTAATAACAATTACTGCTAATTAATCCATCCTGGAGCGTCGCTTTCCCTTCACCAAGCTGTTGTCAGAGATGGTTCAGGAAATACCACGTATAAAACTGTAAGCCGTGTGATTTGTCCTGAGTAAAGACATCTGCTGTTCAGCCAGCTTCATTAAAACTGTTAGTGGAGCATGACGGGGGTCTTGGAGCACCATCACACATAGTGGCCTCTGCTTCTAATCAGAATCCGTTAAACTGGTGGAAAATCAGAGCCAGTTTCTGGGACATGAACAGAAGATCTTCAGGTTACATGACTGCTTGCTTGATCTTCTCTTGGAGGCCCTGAAGATCCTGTAATGTGTCAACGTAGAAGGAGAAAGTCTTCAAGGGGGGCAGTAGATAGAGCAGAGCGATGGACCAGGCCTTAAACTTGGAGACAAAATCAAAATTAATCAGGGAAATTAAAATGAAAATACTTCCCAGTCCAGGTGACCAGCTTGCATATGCGAGTGTGTGTAAGAGGAGCCGGTGGGATGTTCTGAGCAGCATGGCCAAGGGCTGAGGACTGTTTGGGGAGGGGGGGGGGGGGGCACCCCCCTGGGGTCTGTTCATGCGGCTCGATTCAAAGACCACCCCACCTCCCCCCGAAGATCCTGCCGTGCCGAGCTCACTTTTCCACGTGCGCTGCCTGTTTTGAGAGCGTCCCTGATTAGAATGACAATGACGGTTTGGGGGGGGGGTGGCGTCTCTGCGCGTAGGGCCCTGCTGTCGGGCCCGGCGTCCAATCCCGCTGGAGCAGCATCGCCGCGGAAACTGTGACTAATGCCAAGTTTATGGGGCGCCTGGGCTCGAAAATAAAAACAAGTGGAAAAATCAAAGCGAAGCAAGAGCTGGGCTGCCGAGCATGTGCCTTTTAAAGAGACAGCGTGGGAGCAGGGAGGTCGACGAACTGTCTCAGTATATGAGCTGCAGAGATCCGTATCTCTAATGGCAGTGAGCCGCATGCTAGGCCAACACTGCGAAGCGAGAGCCCCTCCTAGTACCTCCGGGCGAACTGAGCAGCCGTTAGGCGCTGTTCAGACAGGAAGAGCAGCAGCAGAGGGGGTCTTTATCACAACGTGCATCTAATTTCGTTTGCAGGCAATGAGACGCTAACTGTCTCTGGTTGTCAGTTCTCATTTC
Source organism: Gymnarchus niloticus (assembly GCA_009936485.2). Lineage (NCBI taxonomy): Eukaryota > Metazoa > Chordata > Actinopteri > Osteoglossiformes > Gymnarchidae > Gymnarchus > Gymnarchus niloticus. The sequence continues at coordinate 3,389 of JAACJT020023500.1, read as the reverse complement.
ATTATCTCTCGAAGATCCAGCGCATTCTTTAACGTATAGACCCAGCTTTCACTGCTTATCCGTTCAGTATTGTATGAAGACCCTCAGCAGACCATAAACAGCTAGCTATCCCTGGATTTGTGTACATGGACATTTGTCTGTACATAAGGTATGGCCAGAAGTGTTATGTTTATGGTTAGGATTGCGATTTGGTGAGACTGGAGGGGCCAGCGGTGCCCTACTTCACCATATAGTACGGCAGGACTGAACAGGTAAACGAGAGACTGTCTTGGCAGGAGCTCTGAATTTAACCCCAGCCGTCTCTCACAGCTTATTCTATCCTTTGCATAAGCAGAGTCCCTCTCCAAGCAGGTTGTCACCATGATCGAGGTCCGTGCCCATCTGCAAACCGATTAATTACCTTACAGCTAGAGTGCTGTCCCGGCTCACGACAAAACCAGGTTTGGACATTGTTCTCCCAACCCAGAGCGGTTTACCTAGTAAGAAACACATTGGTGGTTTTATGCCACACGCTTGCTGCTGGATGTTCGGTGGTATCCTGTTACAAGGCCACGGCTGATTATGCGTGTTGATGTGGGGAAGAATGCATTTTCATGAGCCGTGAAACTTCACGCCCATCCATGATTTCGCCCGTCATCCACGTTTGTATGAAATGCCTATTTGTGCGTCCCAGGGTGCTTTTGGAGCTTACAAACCAGTCAGCAGCAATGGGCTTCAAAAGAATGTGGATTTTCCAAAGCTTCCCGGGGGAAAAGAGCAGATTTCCATGTGGTAAAGCCAGACAGGTTAGTGCTGCCGGCCTCATTATGACCCTTCTAGGGTCCCAAAGGTCAGGGTTCAAGTCATGTGACAAATACTGTTTCAGCTACATGAAAGCAATAAAATTACATGAAAAGGGAAAAAAACGACACGGGTGCAGGCATACTAAAGGATAGCTTAGGCTAGGCTAGGCTAGGCTAGGCTAGGCTAGGCTATGGTAGGGTGCTGGGCCTGTTTCACATTTATACATGTGAAGTACTTGAACACATTAAAACCAACTCCTGGGGTTACGTGACGGGGGCCTTGGCGGTGGTGACGCCTTGCATTTCCTGCACCGTCGCAGCCGTGGTGACGGCTTGGCATTTAAATGCAAATGGCACCGAACAAAGAGGCCGGAGGCTAATGAGTTAAGTGACATCTGGAGTAATAAAGACAGAGAGGGAAGCTGGGAATGCGAGTGAAGGGGGTCACAGCCGGCACACGTGAGCTTTGCTGATGACAGCGTGCTCGGGGGGAGGGGCCCGCTGTCCGCCGCGAATGAACGGGGTCACAGCCGGCACACGTGAGCTTCGCTGATGACAGCGTGCTCGGGGGGAGGGGCCCGCTGTCCTGTGTGCTCCAGCATGAAACGCCTTCCTCCTTCTGCACTTGTCCAGTGTCTGACTCTCTCAGATGACTTGTTGATTTCTACGTTTATCTTCGGCAGTGAGATGCCTGCTTCTTTGGGAGTTCCTTAGCGTGGTACTATGGTGTCTGCTGCTTGGCGTGCCACGGGGCACCGGGTGGGGACCTTATGGTCTGTGCTGCGTGGCGTGCTGAGGATAATGACTGAAGTCTCTGCGTGCCGTTATCTGAGGCTGCATCAGGCTTGCTGTAAATGATAAGGGCACACACACGCACACACACACACACACACACACACACACACACACACACACACCATATTCTGCTTGGCTGCAGTCCTGTCTGTTTCTATGTCCTCTGCTGGGCCCAGGCCTACACCAGCACACATGGAAACAGAGAAGTGTAATCTTCTGCAGCAATTAACCGACTGCCCAGACAAGCCTCATAGCTGCCTTTGGCCCTTCAGCAGCTGGGAAGGCTCTTAATCCTCATCCTTTTTTCATTTTGACATTTTCTAATGAAAAGCATTCCTGGCTTTCGACCCAAAAGAACCTTTACATCTGCTGTTTTCTTTGTTTGACCTGTGAAATGTCAGCACCTTCTCTGCCCAAGTGGACCGAGCACTGGGACCTGCTGGTTTCAGCAGACGCTTACCAAAATCCTGCTTTTGAATTCCTGCTCCCACCTGAGAGCCTGGAAGGTCTCTGGCTGCAGCCTTCATGATCTCGCATGCTGTGATAAGCCTCACTCACGGTGAAATACACAGCACACTCTCAGCCATCAAATGGCAGTGATGATCATTGTACGCAGTTTGGTAGGGTGGCTCCCTCTTGACGTTATTGATGTATAAATCCAGTGCCCAGCACGACCCCCTTTAGCAAGTGAAGGTAAGGTTGTGCTACAGGCTGTGGGCCCACTCTTCTGCCTCTAGGGGGCACCTCTCCCAGTGTGCTTTCTCTTTACTCACACCAAGGGTACCAGGGCTGGTGCTTCAGTTGACATTAATGCCAATCGGCCCAGCATGGTGGGAGTGCTTCATTTTGTGACTGAATGAGGAAGCATCTGCTGGATCTGTGTGTTCAGGGTAAAAACATGATGTACTGTATGGCCTCTTCTCTTGCTGTGTCATCACTGTGTCATTCGCTGTACGGTGTTCTGCTCTTCTACAAGGTCAGGCCCAGCTATGACTTTGGAGCCTCCAGCAAGTGCAGTTGTATAAGGGTCGATATCATACCCCAGTCGCCACGATCGTTCCACCTTCTGTCTGGAAAATAAGAAGAAGTCTGGCTCCTGTCCACGTAACAGCTGATGCACATGTGAACATTCCAGAAGGAAATTGTGAGATAGGCCTGGAGAGGTGAGGCGGTAAACAGTCACAAATGTATACATTTGAGCTGGTCAGGACACACCAAGTGAAGCCAGGAGCTCCTGAAAGACTCATGCTTAAGTTCATCAGAACCTTCTCAGAAACACTCTGGAAATTGGATGTTCCTATTAGAAGCAGATGCACTGAAGTGAATTAATGATTCCACACTAAAACACGGACCAAGCTGTTAGCTTGTTTTGTATTGGCTGCCTTGACGTTGGGAGGTCCAGGGTGGGTTCTGTCCCAACGCCCAGGCGGTCCATTCTGACAGGCAGCAGTCATCACAGACTACATGCTGTATTATATTGCACCGGTTACGTATTTGAAAGAGTCCTTTAAATATTTCAGGAAGACAACAGCCTGGGGTATTTGTGCCGTGGCTGAGCTGTACTCGTGTTCCATCCCTGGTGAGCGTGAACAGAGCTCACCTGGTTCGCACGGGCTAACGGGGGAGTGAAAGGGGCCAGCCGGGTGTTGTAACTGGCCTGCACACAGTTCTGCCTGCTGCCATTTAAAGGTCAACACGGGGAAACACGTCTGAGGGACGGAGTAGCCGCTGCGTGTCTTAGGGATGGAGTAGCCGCTGCGTGTCTTAGGGACGGAGTAGCCGCTGCGTGTCTTGGGGACGGAGTAGCCGCTG
>JAACJT020023499.1:0-14051 GCA_009936485.2 Gymnarchus niloticus | reverse complement strand
TTTGTGGTGTAGATGTCCTGGAGGGGTGTTTACAGTGTAGATACACCAAAGGAGCATTTGTGGTGTAGATGTCCTGGAGGGGTGTTTACAGTGTAGATACACCAAAGGAGCATTTGTGGTGTAGATGTCCTGGAGGGGTGTTTAGAGTGTAGGTACACCAAAGGAGCATTTGTGGTGTAGATGTCCTGGAGGGGCCTATGTCAGTTTCATTACATTCTCCAGCCCAGTCACTTCTCCTTTCCTATCAGACCTGTATACCTGTGACTGGATTACAGGTGAAGACCAGCTTTCCTCTTCGGTCTTGGTCTCACCTCCTAACCTCCTACCTTCCTCTAACTGGGCTAATGATCTTTACACCTCACAAACATTACCCACCTTGCCCTTAATGTGACCTTCATTTTCAGCATATAATTTAGCATGTTAATTAAATCCCAGTTCACATTTACTGCTAATCAAGGACAATCATGGCTAATTAATGCTACTAAATAGAAGACCAGCCTTCCTGCTAGGGTGTGGAGGGGTCAGAATTGCAGGCTTGAAGCTGCAGGTATGATTTTACAGAGGTTCACAGATGTTTACAGAGATTTACAACCTAGTTCTCATTTTGCTGCACTATTTGCCCCAGGGAGTTTGCATGGTCTTATGTGTCTTGTAAATTTTCTTTGCACAAGAACGTCATCCATCATGAGAAACTCTCAGTATTCTCACTGATGGACGAGAGAAAACCACTAGAGCTCACATCAGTACATAATGGATTCAGACGTAGAAAAAGTCCCATGACACTTCATCACTCTTACTGCCTGGTTTGCTCATACCTCTGCACCTAACGGTCGTTCTTCCATTTAACGTACTGAAACCATCCGGCCTGTGGGCAAGTTTCTGCTTGTAGGAGGATGGATTGTTCAAGGACACCCTGTGACAAATTATCTGCACCTCACATGGTCAAGACTAGGTTTTTGGTGAATGTCACTTACAAGATGCTAGACTACGATTCCAGGGTTCTATTCAGCACCAGTCTAAAAGGAACGTTTGTCACCCTGCCTTGGTTTAGTACACACCACCAAACAGATGGTAAACCATGCTGAGAACCCTCTGTGGAACACAGTTACAGTCCTTTGAAAGTGAAAGCTTAGGTCATTTTCCAAACATCAGCACCACTGGTCAAGCTCATAGAGGTGACCTAGAATATTCTGTGTGTTCCTACTGGTCATGGTGGTTTAGCGTCACTAGTAACCAGCATGCCAATTTGGAGATGGCCAAGCCACCGTGGGCGAAACGAACGGTCGATTGCAATCTCCACTCGCCTACTTCCTGCGCAAATTTATCTCTTAGGCAGACTTTTGATGTTGCAAATGAGAAGGCTGTTCACCTGCTTGTACTTATTGTCCTTTGCAAATGTCACAGAGGAAGATAAAACATCTGTGGTGCCTGAAATAAACTTCAGGATCTATCGCCTCAGAAAAGGAGATCGAGATCTAGCAATACGATGTTTTCAGGAGCAAAACAAAGCAACAAAATGGAGGAACTTCGTTTAGAATGGGAATGACACGGTGTTTTCGGGCTGGGATAAAGCGTGATTTATCGTTTGAGCTGCTGACTTTGAAGATCCTCGCATGGCCCAGGCGGAGATGAAAGCCAGATTATCAGAAACGAGACGGGCTGTTCTTCAATTCAGCTTGCAACCGTGATCTCCAAAGGAAAATTCAGGCTGAAAAATAAAAGAGTCACCATGGAAAGAAAGACAGAAATCCAAATATATTCATCATGAGAAATAAGTCGAGATGGATCGATAGGGCAGCTGTGAATCCAGTGAAGTCAGGTTGTCATAACTCCTGAGAGCACAAACACTACATCGATATCGATTTGTTAAAAGAATAGCCACTTAATTTGAACCACGTTCTGATATGGTCTTCCGCCACCATTTAGCTCTGTCTCCTAGAAGTAGCCTGGTTGAAAGGTATCTTTGCAATGTCAAGCAGTGGTGATGTATGTGGGGCTTTCCCTTCAAAGGCTTTATTACATCCTTGACCCGCTCCACGATGGGGCAAGCCTTCGCCGACAAATCCCTCCAAAATTCGAAATATCCTCGGCCTCATTAAGTAGCTCGCTGCAGCCACGAACCGGAGCGGGAACTTAATGATCAGTGCTGTTCAGGGAGCCGTTGACAGACGGGGAATAGAATGGGAGCGGACTGGTTGTTTTCGGTTTGCTGGCCTGACCTGAGAGCAGATGAAAAGCCTGGAGGTGCTGACTGCTCCTTGGAGACTGGGGGGATGCGGGGGGAGAGGCAGTTTGAGGGAGCATCCTGACGAGATTGCTGCAGAGCCGATGTGGAGCTGGCTGTCTGACAGCATGAAGACCTTGACAGTTATAGGTGTTCTCAGAATTATAAATATCTCTACTTCCGGGCTGCTTTCTTAAATTTTAATTTGTTTCCTTGTGCAAATAAATGCTCAGATCAGACACTATGTCACTTAGAATAAAAGTCGTCTGTTAATTTCCCGGCCTGTTTCTGTTTGTTTCACTTTTCGTCTGTCAGTCGTTAGTGTTCTCACAGCTACAGCCGCTATAGATCCCGTCACCAATGTTATAGTTTGAGAAGAAAAGCACAGCATTGATAATAGGTGTACTAGAACTCTGGAAAGGCCAGAAGTCAGTTTGCATTGCTGGCGTGTTGGGAAACGGGGAGAGAGAGAGTGCGTGTGTGTGTGTGTGTGTGTGTGTGTGTGTGTGTGTGTGTGTGTGTGTGTGTTAGTGAGTGGTCCCACATGGTTGTTGGGGGTGCAGGAGAGGGTGTAGAACATTGGGACACATTGATAGGAGTGACGCCAATGGCACCATCGCCCTTGAGAAGGTGAATGGCTGGCCCCGTCTGGTGTGCGTTACCTCTGCCAGGAGCCTCAGCTCCATCAGCCACCTCACGGGGCTCACGCATCACTTCCTGCACAGCGGCTGCTTGTCATTTCTCAGCTGTTTGGACAAGGTGGTGGGGGGGGGGGGGATCGTCATCAGTTTACCAGCAAAACAAATGTACATCCTGTAAGATCTCCAGAGCCATATCTCTTCACTTAAATATTATTTGAGCTTTCTGATTTTTTTAATGAAACCAACGGGCGTTTGAAGAGAAACCAGTAATCTGAATTGTATGGTGGACGTGAAATTGACAGGATTAGAGACAAAGCAGAATACAGTCGGGATGTCCCAAGAGGACCCAGACCGTAAAGCTCAGAGAAAGCCGTCAAAATGCCCTGTTTTCTTTGTCCTGAGCTCATATCCAGAAAAATAAAGCTGCTTGTCATTTAGACAAGAAGATTTTTATTAAGTGTGACCACTTTGTCAGCCTTGATTATAAATTACATTAAGTTAATACATGCTACGCCATGGCCTCAGTTTAATTAATATTTTAATTGTGTTTGTTTGTTTGTGTTCATAAGGGAGCTTTTGACATTATTTAGCCTGTTGTAGAGTTCTAATGAACAGAGACAATACGTTTTTTTAACGTTGCACCTTGGTTTCTCGCTATTTGCCTGACATTATTAAACACAAAGCGGTTTTAAAATGGACGTATGGACCATGAACATTCAAACTCTGGCTATCAGAATGACTCCCACTCTGGAGCACTGGTAACCTTTCATGTTTTTAGCATGTGTCCATGTAAGAAAAACTGTGTGTATGTACTGTCTCTGGGGACTTGTAAATGAGAGTCTCTCGCTGGCTCACACACAGGAGGTGTGTTGTCAGTGATCACAGCACACTTTGACACGGATCTACCCTGACTCTACACGCCGGTTGGAACGTTTCACAGCTGTCTCATGCCATTTATTAGGCACTGGGAGCAGGCGGAGATGCCGCACGGTGCTTTGTATCTATTTCCAGGGGGGATGTTTAAAACCTGGCGTTTTAGTGGTTCTCTGTGGTGACGGGCATGGACTGCATCTCAGAATTCATGCAGGTAACAGCGGGCGCCTGTGAAGCTGAGGGTAAAAAAACCCGTTTGATACACGTAACTGGGCGAGCTGACCTTCGTGGGCAGAACTCCTACCTACAGACAAAATTAGCATATGGTAAAGGTTGAGAATTGAAAATATCGGGTCTGTTTTATCAGGTCACTTCAAAGCTGTCAGATACTGATCTTTAAAGACAGAAGAGTGACTGTATTGAATAGCTGGTATGACAAAAACTCTGGATTTCTATTGATAGTCTATACTTCTAAGGAACCATTAAAAAGTGAACAAGACCCCATCTTCAATTCGCACACTCTGAATTTGGTATCAAAGGCCCACCGACCTGCACGGTTAGATGGTAAGCTAAGCCATTTATTGGAAGCCATAAATGTTTATGAGATCAACCAGCAGGTCCAAGGAGACCCAGCAGCCCACAGAAAGTTGGTCCAACATCCGGTACCATGATATTACAACACACTAGAAGACAACACAGAGTCACACTGCACTATTTATGTTCAGAGAAGGCAGCTGTGAAGACCCTAATGTCCCAGGAATATGCCCAGCTGCCTGAAATGTCACCAAAACAGGCGGACAACACGAGCTTCTCCCTCTGCCATTGAGTGTCCTCGTCACAGATTTCCTTTTTTGGCACTGTCTCATGAACTTTTGCGGAACAGAAAGGAAAACATCGCAAGTTCGATAAAGAATTTTCAAATAATCTTCAGAAGGAAGGTGTAAGCTGAAGCATCGATTTCGGCCGCTGAGTCCACTGTACCACCAAAACTCCTTGGATTCTGAGAGATAAATTATCTACCGCTGTTAAACGCAACTCTCCAAAGCTGTAACATAAAATATTAAAGTGTGAAATTAAGGAAAATGTCCGCCCTTATTCCACGGTACTATGTCTTTCTGTTTCAGTCGCGTTTACAGATTACTGTGTCAACGGCTTTGATAGATTGTTTCTTATTAAATTTTTCAGTATTTTATATGAGATCGAAGAAAGAATATCTTATGGAACAGCAAGTGCTGTAGTGGGGTGTCAGTCTAACCAGTCTAGAAATGAGTGTTCTGAACGTGCTAAAATGGACTTGAGGAAGTCTAGAGTGTGAAACCCTGTTGCCCCCTGAACTACGAGGTGCAGGAAACAGGGGCAGGCAAGTGAGACCAACAGGCACTGGATAAAGTCTGCAGTAACAGAGCGAATGGCAATCTCACATCGCCTCTCCTCAGGCGGCCGCGTCAGCCATGAAGGGCTGGTGTTGGGGCTCCGGTGACTGACCTGGACAACACTGACAACGACGGTGAATTGTCAACGTCTGGAGATCAGACCGAAAGGTGATTTTGGTAACTGTGATATTTAGCCTAGATGTGCGATGTAAAGAGGTGGGGAAGGGTTAGTCAGTCAGAACTCAAACTCCCATTTCCAGAGTTGGAATTCATCCAAAGAGCCTTCTCTGATGGATGAGGAAAGGTTTGAGAGGGAGGAGCTTCTCATTAGCTCATAAAAAGCACTTCCCAGACTGAACTCCCAGAATGCCAGTATAAAGGCCAAAGGTTATGTGGGAGGGGCCTCCAAGCTCCACTCCTCAAGCTTGACGAGACAGGAGCATCACTGCGATGCTCTGTTGCGACCCGGTTTCCGTGACAATGCTGAAAGCCTAGTGCTGGGTGTTAAATCTCTCCACTCTGCCGCCCCATACAGACTGGCATGGGATTAGAGCTGTTCCTAATGGCAAGGTGTCCTTGAGAAGTCCGCCGGAGCCCACTGGCACAGCGCTGACGTCACGGTTATTATGGATTCAGCTAGTCTCACCAAACCTGCTGTGGCATTATGAAACTTTAACTGGTGATAACAGCCTTGTGCCGGAAAATGATTCTTGCGTCCTTCTTTAACAGAGGTTTCCCTCCTCCTGGAAACATAAAAATGAATCAGCCGGATGTTCCGTGGCTCATTCTGGCAGAGATCTGTTTAACCTGCGCTCGGCGCTCCCACATCGGTCTGGATGGTGGAGAGGTGTAATTACGAGGACAGGGCAAAGCTGAAGGCAACTGGGAGACTGAGCTGGTTAACGGAGTGGCAGCTGTTGGCGTACTGAATACATCATCCGCCTTGAAACGAGGGCCAGGAGGTTTACAGTGACTGCAGCAGGCTGTCACCCGCGGCTGGGCTCTCCGAACCTGCCCCCCCCCACCCGGTCTCTCGCATCGATGACGTGGTCACTGGGAACAGAAAGCCTTGTGCCCTTATGGCGCTGGAGAGACGCTGGCACGCAGGAGGGGATGGCGGTCGAGGAGACGGCAGGGCATGACGTCCAGGGCTTTTAAAGGACGATGGGAAATCCTATCAGGCAGATAAAATGGACATCCCCCTAATAAAAGCCCCATGGTTGGTCCCCTGAGGAGGGGCTTGCAAGAACTCTTGTGTTTTAATGAAAGCAGAGCATAACTGGATTCTCCAGCAAATGTCATAGTGGTCAGGGGCCACAGCCTACGACCGATATCTGTGATGGGCTTCCCGTACTCTTCGTGTGGCGCAGATGTGACGGAGGTGACGGAGGCGACGAATGTGATGGAGGTGACGGAGATGACGGATGTGACGGAGGCGACGGATGTGACGGAGATGACGGAGGTGATGGATGTGATGGATGTGACAGAGGCGATGGATGTGACGGAGGTGACGGAGGCGACGGAGATGACGGAGGTGACGGAGATGACGGAGGCGACGGAGGTGACGGATGCGACGGAGGTGACAGAGGCGGCGGATGCGGCGGAGGTGATGGAGGTGATGGATGTGACGGAGGCGACGGATGTGACGGAGGTGACGGATGTGACGGAGATGACTGAGGCGACGGAGGTGACGGAGGCGACGGATGCGACGGAGGTGATGGATGCGACGGAGGTGACGGAGGCGGCGGATGCGGCGGAGGTGATGGATGTGACGGAGGTGACGGAGGTGATGGATGTGACGGAGGTGGTCTCGGGGCAGCCGTCTTCGGCCTCGACCCTGCGCTCAGCCCGCAGAGTACACTGCCTTAGTGACCAAATAAAATAAATGAACACTTAATGGTTTTAAAATCTTATAGTTTGGCAAAAAAAAGCTTTGTTTGAATCTGTTTCTTGTGCAACTGTGGCGCCAAAAAAAATATGGTCAGTGTGGTTACTATGGGAACTATACTTCAAAGGCATACCCACATTTTCGGCGTACTAATTGTGCCCCAGCAAACGGTGGGATTACGCAGCGATCTTTCGCCAGACGTAAGCAAGAATCCGTGTAAAACCTGAAGAGAAGGTTATAGACGAGTCATGAAATGAGAGTGAAGGAAAGAAGCCAGTACTTAGGATGGGGGCAACAGGGAACACGAATCGGTGCAGCTGAAAATGAGGGAATGGAGGAAGAGGAGGCTGGAGAGAAAGAGGAGGACGGTGGGCCAGAGAGCCGCTCTTCTTCCGTGTGCTGCGCTTTTCCTGGCTGGGTCACGCTGGCTGGGCCAAAGCTGACAGCACACGTGTTGCTGGACGTCCGGCCAGAGTAGGGAGAAGCCACTCTCCTCCGAGGCGTCCGCTGATTATCACACCATGGAGTGGTGGGGTGCCAAAAGACCTCTTAAAACGAAGCAGAAAGAATCTGGGTGGCGTCTCTGAGGCTCGGTCCGGGATTCCGTTTCCGAAACGGAGTTTAGAACCCCACCCTGCGGATGGAGAGCAGCTAAAATCAACAATGCTGAATGCCACAGTAGTACATGAAAGGGGTGCTGAGGTGTGACTCCACAACATGAATCTAACAGGCTCCTCACAGCTGCGTCGCACCTAAAGCAGAGCTTTAGGATTTCACGCCTGATTCCCTGCAGGTACAGAAACCGTTTGACACCCGCATTCCCTCTAATTTCCAGGTCATTCTAAAGTCATTTTCTCTGCAGCTGCCCCCCACCTGGTTGGGGTGTGGCGGATCTGCGCTAGATAACTTCTGCATGTCTGGGCAGTGAGCAGAATATAGTCAGAGTAATGCAACCCTGAATTAGCTACCAGATGGATTTGTTCATTTTATTCATGGTGACACTTTCAGACGTGGCTGATTTGGGGTTGCTGTCTGTGTTGCAGTTTAATGATATCTTCTGAGTCTTCTGCATTTTCTCTCACTCTCTCTGTCAAAAATATCTCCTAAAAAGTGTCAGAAACGATCCTGTTAGGAACTTAAAAATAATCAAATCTGGCAGGCTCCTCTTCCCAGACACCGGAACGCCAGGATGGTTTCTGGGACCGGCTGGTTGACTCGACGTTCACGGGATGGTCACGTGACAAGGCATTAAATTAATTAAAGTGTGTGAAAACAAGAGGGGGAAATGAATACCATCGCACAAGCATCGAACACCTTAAACGAAGAGAGGACAGATAAGGGAATGTACCAGAAAAGATGAAGACTTCGGGAATGAGAAGATGATAATCTGACATCCTCGCCATTTTCTGATTCTTTTTGCTGATTCGCCGTGATCTGCATTTCATTTTAGCCTCTTATGCTTCTGATTTAAATGCAGTCACTTACATTTATCACTTATCTGGAAAGAAAATGGATGCACGGTGGGAAGACACTCTCAAGGTGATGCTTTGGGGGAGGGGAGCATAATAACGTGTGTTTGTAATAAGCCCCCCTGGGTGTCCGTGATGGTGGAGCTCACCAAGGCCTCTTAGGGACGGGAGTCTGGCGGTCTTACATTTTGGCCCCTGGGTTTGGGAGGAAGGCATAGGAGACTTGCCAAGCAGAGAAATGATCCAGAGGACACTGTCTGGCCCTAATGCACCCACGGCGCCCCAACTGGCGTCTATCTGACAGAGACCATCGCACCTCTCACACACACAGAACACAGGAGTGGGGGGGTGTTGCCAGGAGGGTCCCGGTGCCTGCCTTTGTTGTTTGGCTAGTTACTGTATATCTTCAGACTCTACCCCCATTTTTGTGTGGTGCTTCCAAGCGAAGGTGTGGAAGATGCAGGAAATTATCAGAGCTGGTGTTCCATTCGCTCTGGGCAGGTGTGAACCACAATGTGGGGTGGTCACCAGCCAGGCCCAGGGAGGGTCTTTCACAAGCCAACACAGCAAAAGGACACGGTTAAGACCTGGGATTCATGCTTGTCTTACGGTCTAAAGGCTCTTTGTTGCCTGGGCTTCAACTGCTTTCGGAACGAAGGAAGTGGTTCATGTTTTCAGTCCTTTTGTGTGGACAGACCCCTAACTGGACAGACTGTAGACTGGGAGGTGGCACTGGGCTGGTGCTCCACTGCTTGGCTCAGGTGTCTGCTGCTTCTCAGAATCCCTCAGTATCACAGGTTCGAGTCGCTTGGGCTTCCTCCTCATGAGACAACACCTTCCCCGGGAGACTCGACAAAAAAAAAAAATATCAAATTTGTAAATTTGCAAAATTACATTTTTACAAAAAAGAAACACCTTTGCAAGCAGCAACTGTTTCCTTTGTGAACTGCTGAGGTAAACAAAGACAGGAGGAAGCCCACGTCTGAAGCCTCCAGACATGCATCATCACCCGTGTGAAGCTGGTCTCCTCTTTCTTGGCAGTGCATCACAGAACACATGTTTCTAGGACATGACAGTAATGTCATGTCTAAAAGGGAGGCGAGCGGTTCTCTGTTTACGAGCACGAAGTCGAGAACATCGTGCACACATTTTAATGAGGCCGGCGTCAGGTCCCAGCCAAAATCAGCCTGCCCCCCCCCAGACCGACGCGGCGTACAGACCCCTGCTGGAGTAAGCTGTCTCCCCTGGGTATGACACCATGCTCTGTGAGATCACAAGTGGAGGATTTTTCAGGCACCATAATCACTGATGGAGACACGGGGAGAAGAGACAGTCAGCCATCACTTATTTACTCCAAATGAGCCTTCACTTTGCCTGCAATCTTTTTATCTCGCTTGCCCTTAAATAGGCTCCTTAGCTCAACACAGGGGCAGGTGTGCTGTCACCATCGCTGTGGAAAATACACACACACACACACACACACACACACACAAACCTAAATGAAGTTTCCCAGAGAGACACACAAGCACACTGCCCAGGGTGTGGCGCTAAGGAGTAACTGCGGTCCAGGGTCCCTGGCGCTGGCCTGAGGATGCGGCATCCACCTCTCACCGCCCGGATTGGCGTGGAGCCCCAGAGGTAGGAGTTAGCAGCCAGAGCAGCGCGAGAGAAGGACAGACACAGAGACAGAGAGAGTAGGAGACATTAAAAGAGAGATATAAATAGAGAGAGAGAGTGTGAGTGAGCCAGGCAGAGTGATAGAAACACAGGGAGTGATGGGAAAGGAGGGAGGGAGGGAGGGCAGCTTTACAGCTCTGCTTTAACAAAGCAGAAAAGTAAATATAGTGTGATTAGCAGCAAAGTGCTTTTTGCAGGCAGAATAAAACCAAGATTAGTCAGGGGACTGTCAGATGGCGTAGGGCACGGTGCACGATTGAAACAGTCCACTTCAGGCCTGTGCTATCGGCACCATCCTGGACTACATCTCACTTACTCATCGTAGGTGAAGTGGGAGGTAATCAGTCATACTCACTCGGCTCCGAAAAACACCAGGTCTGCCTCTTTGAGATGGTCCTCAGAAGCCAAAAAGTCGAACTGCCCTGTTTTTGCGCTCAGCTCTTTTTTCCGGTCGAGCCTGTCTGCCCGGCATTCTGATTCATATTACATACAGCCTAGCCCTGCATACTTTCTTGGTATTTTTAAACATCTTCCTTGGTCACCCTCCGCCCCTTCACTTGTACCAGAAACAGTATTAATGACACACTTTAAATAGGACTTCCCCTTATTTACTCATTCAGGTTCTGACTTAACCACAAGGCCCCAAAGTGCTTCTGTGTACCTGGCAAGTGTATAGCATGAATGCTAACGTGCTAAGGAACAACCATGGCAGTCGCGTCCCGTCCGTCTGCGGACCCAGCCACGTCGTGACCGAAGCTCCCGAAAGACGGGGTGCTGTCCGGACAGTTCCCGTGAGACGGCAGAGAGTCACGACACCGGTTCCACTCTGTTGCTTAAGATGATCCACACTGGCAGTGTTTAGAAGCACAGTCCTGTACAGCCGTATGTTGGATGCAGCATTCCAAAAAAATTAATAATGTATATGTTAAAGTCAAAATAACTAATTATCCATATGGCAACTGCTACCAGCCTATCATGCATAGAGCAAAGGACTATGGGTACCGTTACAGGATCTGGACTCTGTGTTAGCTGGTGTTTCTGATCCGCTAGACCTACTTTGAGCATGATGCTCTCTGACGTCCTCAATGTAAGACAGTGACCCCCCCCGGGAGAGTTTTTCTCTTCACCCAGCACTTCCTGTCCTCCTTTTGGGTAAGACAGTCGTCCTTTAGGAGCCACGCATCCTTCCACAACCTCCCGTCTTCTTCGCAGGTGCACCGGTCGGTTCTGTTAACGTTCAGGCTGCCATTTCTTCCGGCCCAGCATGCACGGCGTCTGCAGGCGGAGACAGCCCTTGTGTTGCAGTGCCGGACTCACCAGAACGCACATGGCCTCATCAGTCATCCCGGAGAGCTCATGTTTAGCGCCTGTTTGGACCGCACAGCTGATAATCTGTGCCTGTATGACTGTGTGTGTGTGTGTGTGTGTGTGCCTTTTTAGACCAGGTGGGGCATTGTCTTTTGTTCAGATTTTCATTTGCCTTCTCCGGCAGGTTCAGGGCGAGACAAACCCCATGTGATCTCCTTGAGAGATGCTGCCCAGGAAGAAAACAGACGGGACATCTGTGAAGTCTAATGACGGGGCTCGAAAGCAGCCTGACAAAAGAGCGGAGTGGGACCGGCAAATAAAAACTAAATTAAGAGACAGATGGTTTACTGTACAACATTCAATTAAGCTGGCCTCCAGTCGCGTCCACACGTGACGCACAAACTTGCCATATCGGCCGTGTTTATGCGTGTCACTTATGTGTATTGTTTTCTTTTCTTAACTCCTCCATGTTTCTGTTGAGCCAAGCAGTTTAAAAGTTTGCTGCCCTCCGGAACAAAATCTGGAATGTTCTTTTGAACTCATTATGTAACCACAGCACCATGTGCCTGATCTCCAGTAGAATCTCTTTATTAAACTTTAACTTTTTAAAATAAAGCCTAGCTTAACCCATTACAGTGTTAGCCACATTGTTATTGTTTGTGGCTGTTTGCTGTTATGACGTTTCATTACGGTCTCAATCTGCTTCATCACTCTCGCTGATCAGCCTGTAAAGTAAATTGTTTAGATCGAGTCATATTTTTTAATTTCGCTTAAGAAACACTACTTTACATTAAAAACAATTCCCTTTTGTTCTCACTCCAGAGAAGCTGCCGCAACCTGCTTTTAACGGGGTTTCAAACGAGAGTGACTTTGCTCGCTGTAAATACAGGCTTCTGACATACACACGTACATAATAACACACGCACGTCACCTGGAGGACAGCTGGAATGAAACAGGTCGTGTCGGCAGTTCATTAACTTTCTTTCAAGCGTGAGTATTGCGTCCACATGGCAGCGGTGAGACCAAAGTCACCTGTCTTGAAATGAGGGACGTTTTTCATGTTGCTCCTGTGCTGTAGCTGTCTTTCAGAGAAGAAGATGAAACAACAGGGAAATGTGGACAAAGAACGACAACCGATCAGCTGTACCAATGCGGATCGATCGAATTCGAGGGCAGGTATTGTAAACAGGTAAAAACGTCTTAATAAGCTCAGCCCATTAACAGAGGTTTGAATGTCCATAAATTAACTCATTTTGGCTGGAAGGGGGCGGTCTTTTGTGTCTCCAGGTAAAAAGGGTGTTTTAATTAAGTGACAGAGATGAAAGCAAGCCTCACATCTGTGACAGGAAATGAAAGCAGGGAACCTTGGGAAAATTAGCCTGGGCAGACATTGGGCTGGACAAGTAGTCACTCCCAGCTCTGTACCAGCTTGGCATCACTGAGAATGCTGTCTACCTTCTGCACAGCTGCCAGGGCATGTGCGGTTAAAAAGCCTGCCAGGGCTATGAGCCACTTCTCTAGGTAAATTTGTGGATAAAATTACTTCGCCCCAGAGGCCTGCAGCTCCTCCATCCTGTAGGACCCCTGCTCTGTCCAGGAAGCCTAAAGCTTGTCTGTCCCACGTGACCTCTGAATGGCCCCGTCACTCTCCTGCGTAGCACTCACCACATATTTCTGCCTGTTACTTTTTCAGAAAAAAAAAAAAAAACCTGAGACGCCGATGGTTGCCACGGGAATTTCTTTATTTGCTCACTGTCTCCTGCTGTGACTTAGCCAGGCTGGATCCACCGGCAGGGATGAGGAACATAGCCGTGGCCCAGTCCCTGACAGCTCGAGGATATGTAACCTCCTGAAATCGGAGACACTGCTCACTTCCGTCCCGTTCCTGGGTGGTGACGGACCTAGCAGAGGGACGGGGGGGCTGCAGGAACGTACGGCCAGTGGTGTTTTTTATACTGGTCGTATCGTTCACAGGGTGGCGGTCACTTGTCATCCCTCTCTCTCCACACCATTCCCCCTCCCCCTCCCATCTCTGTCTCACCCCGGCCTTTACCGAAACTCCCTGGCTCCCCCTGTTTATTTGCCTCTGAGTGACACTGCCTTTGTCGTCCTCTGCCGTGCTCTCTCCGAGCAAAAACAGACACCCTTTAACACCCGGATTACATCGGGGGCAAGTAAATGAAGTGGTGCCCAGTGATCAGGAGAGATGCAGGCCGACTGCGGGCCGCTCCGGTGTCCGCGGCTCAAGTTTGGGGTCGCCGTGGAGATTCTGTCTGACGGGGGCAGAGGAGTAGCTGCTTTTCCATTCGATTTAATGGGCCTCCCTGGAGCCTGATGTAATCTGGCCTTGAGCTCAGGGTGTCCAGAACTGCAGGCGAGGGGAGTGGGGGTACTGTGGTACTGTACCACTCTCTCTTCTCAAAGAGGCTACAGCAGACCCTCCCAGCCAAAATCCTCACTATAGCAACAGAGAGGCCAATGGCTGATCCAGGATCACGTTATGGGGGGGGGGGGGGGGGGTGTGCAAAAAAGGGGCAGAGGTTGTGGTGGAGAAAAAAGGTGACCTGTTACTAACAAAAATGGCGGTTTATTTTAGTG